>OY992884.1:3894416-3939416 GCA_963921405.1 Cepaea hortensis
CTACACACCTAATCCCACAGTGCTGTCGCACTCTCCTGTCTAAGCTATGAGTATGTATCTGGTCATACACATAATCTACCCCATCATGCACCAACAACACACCCAGCCGTGCCCACCCAGCCGTGCCCACCTAGCCGTGCCCACCCAGCCGGGCCCACCCAGCCGTGCCCACCCAGCCGTGCCCACCCAGCCGGGCCCACCCAGCCGTGCCCACCCAGACGTGCGCACCCAGCCGTGCCCACCCAGCCGGGCCCACCCAGCCGTGCCCACCCAGACGTGCCCACCCAGCCGGGCCCACCCAGCCGTGCCCACCCAGCCGTGCCCACCCAGCCAGTCTGTCAGTCTGCTTGTTTCCCACCACACCAACATTGCCTGGAGGAATGATCCAACAGAAGCTTCACATCGTAGATGTGTGAATGGAAGCATGCCACTCTGCACACTGCACCCTGTCTTCACCTGTCTCTGCATAGTCTGTGAGTCTGTGACAGCCCCGGCGTGTGTGTGTGTCGTTTGTTCTCCAAAGTCAGCAAACTGACAACATCAACCTTATATTTGTTGTCCACATTCTACGAGACTTACTCTAGATTATTTCCCAGTTAACAAATGCAATGAAAGTATTCTAATTGGGTAAAATAGAAATCATGGACACACGTTACCCCCTCGATGGTAGATGTACAGTCGGGGTAGTACCCAGTATAGACATCTCGACGTAATCTCTTATACAGGCCTGTACAATTGCTGTCTCCGAGATCCTCACGGGTTAAATCAGACAGTGTCGAGACATTGAAGTCGCCAAATCTGTAGACATCAACGTGAGTACAGTATTGTACATGTCATTGTATGCATATAGAATGCAATCTGCTAATGCCATACAAATATCTACTGTCATCGTATCAATTCAGCGACAGCAAATCACAAACATTAACTCTTAGACAACTATATGAATAACAATATAATTTTGCCATGGTTCATCTCATTTATAACAAAGACCAAGTCAGTAGTAGGCCTCTTTCCGTCCTGAAGGACTATAGAGTTGTGCCGCTGGGGAGGTAACTGAAGGACTATAGAGTTGTGCCGCTGGGGAGGTAACTGAAGGACTATAGAGTTGTGCCGCTGGGGAGGTGCCTGAAGGACTATAGAGTTGTGCCGCTGGGGAGGTGCCTGAAGGACTATAGAGTTGTGCCGCTGGGGAGGTGCCTGAAGGACTATAGAGTTGTGCCGCTGGGGAGGTGCCTGAAGGACTATAGAGTTGTGCCGCTGGGGAGGTGCCTGAAGGACTATAGAGTTGTGCCGCTGGGGAGGTGTCTGAAGGACTATAGAGTTGTGCCGCTGGGGAGGTGCCTGAAGGACTATAGAGTTGTGCCGCTGGGGAGGTGCCTGAAGGACTATAGAGTTGTGCCGCTGGGGAGGTGCCTGAAGGACTATAGAGTTGTGCCGCTGGGGAGGTGCCTGAAGGACTATAGAGTTGTGCCGCTGGGGAGGTACCTGAAGGACTATAGAGTTGTGCCGCTGGGGAGGTGCCTGAAGGACTATAGAGTTGTGCCGCTGGGGAGGTACCTGAAGGACTATAGAGTTGTGCCGCTGGGGAGGTACCTGAAGGACTATAGAGTTGTGCCGCTGGGGAGGTGCCTGAAGGACTATAGAGTTGTGCCGCTGGGGAGGTGCCTGAAGGACTATAGAGTTGTGCCACTGGGGAGGTGCCTGAAGGACTATAGAGTTGTGCCGCTGGGGAGGTGCCTGAAGGACTATAGAGTTGTGCCGCTGGGGAGGTGCCTGAAGGACTATAGAGTTGTGCCGCTGGGGAGGTACCTGAAGGACTATAGAGTTGTGCCGCTGGGGAGGTACCTGAAGGACTATAGAGTTGTGCCGCTGGGGAGGTGCCTGAAGGACTATAGAGTTGTGCCGCTGGGGAGGTGCCTGAAGGACTATAGAGTTGTGCCACTGGGGAGGTGCCTGAAGGACTATAGAGTTGTGCCGCTGGGGAGGTGCCTGAAGGACTATAGAGTTGTGCCGCTGGGGAGGTGCCTGAAGGACTATAGAGTTGTGCCGCTGGGGAGGTGCCTGAAGGACTATAGAGTTGTGCCGCTGGGGAGGTACCTGAAGGACTATAGAGTTGTGCCGCTGGGGAGGTACCTGAAGGACTATAGAGTTGTGCCGCTGGGGAGGTGCCTGAAGGACTATAGAGTTGTGCCGCTGGGGAGGTGCCTGAAGGACTATAGAGTTGTGCCACTGGGGAGGTGCCTGAAGGACTATAGAGTTGTGCCGCTGGGGAGGTGCCTGAAGGACTATAGAGTTGTGCCGCTGGGGAGGTGCCTGAAGGACTATAGAGTTGTGCCGCTGGGGAGGTGCCTGAAGGACTATAGAGTTGTGCCGCTGGGGAGGTACCTGAAGGACTATAGAGTTGTGCCGCTGGGGAGGTGCCTGAAGGACTATAGAGTTGTGCCGCTGGGGAGGTGCCTGAAGGACTATAGAGTTGTGCCGCTGGGGAGGTGCCTGAAGGACTATAGAGTTGTGCCGCTGGGGAGGTGCCTGAAGGACTATAGAGTTGTGCCGCTGGGGAGGTACCTGAAGGACTATAGAGTTGTGCCGCTGGGGAGGTGCCTGAAGGACTATAGAGTTGTGCCGCTGGGGAGGTGCCTGAAGGACTATAGAGTTGTGCCGCTGGGGAGGTGCCTGAAGGACTATAGAGTTGTGCCGCTGGGGAGGTACCTGAAGGACTATAGAGTTGTGCCGCTGGGGAGGTGCCTGAAGGACTATAGAGTTGTGCCGCTGGGGAGGTGCCTGAAGGACTATAGAGTTGTGCCGCTGGGGAGGTGCCTGAAGGACTATAGAGTTGTGCCGCTGGGGAGGTGCCTGAAGGACTATAGAGTTGTGCCGCTGGGGAGGTGCCTGAAGGACTATAGAGTTGTGCCGCTGGGGAGGTGCCTGAAGGACTATAGAGTTGTGCCGCTGGGGAGGTGCCTGAAGGACTATAGAGTTGTGCCGCTGGGGAGGTGCCTGAAGGACTATAGAGTTGTGCCGCTGGGGAGGTACCTGAAGGACTATAGAGTTGTGCCACTGGGGAGGTACCTGAAGGACTATAGAGTTGTGCCACTGGGGAGGTACCTGAAGGACTATAGAGTTGTGCCACTGGGGAGGTACCTGAAGGACTATAGAGTTGTGCCACTGGGGAGGTACCTGAAGGACTATAGAGTTGTGCCACTGGGGAGGTACCTGAAGGACTATAGAGTTGTGCCACTGGGGAGGTACCTGAAGGACTATAGAGTTGTGCCACTGGGGAGGTACCTGTAGGACTATAGAGTTGTGCCACTGGGGAGGTACCTGAAGGACTATAGAGTTGTGCCACTGGGGAGGTACCTGAAGGACTATAGAGTTGTGCCACTGGGGAGGTACCTGAAGGACTATAGAGTTGTGCCACTGGGGAGGTACCTGAAGGACTATAGAGTTGTGCCACTGGGGAGGTACCTGAAGGACTATAGAGTTGTGCCACTGGGGAGGTACCTGAAGGACTATAGAGTTGTGCCACTGGGGAGGTACCTGAAGGACTATAGAGTTGTGCCACTGGGGAGGTACCTGAAGGACTATAGAGTTGTGCCACTGGGGAGGTACCTGAAGGACTATAGAGTTGTGCCACTGGGGAGGTACCTGACAGCACCGCTGGTGACTGTATAGTCCAATGTGAGAGTGACAATCTCTGTCACAGCGAAGAAGATACCAAAGAGTGTAGGAGCAAGCACGCAGCCCTGCTTTACTCCGCTGCTGATGCTGAATGACTGGGATGTTGAGCCGTCAAATAAAATGGTCCCCTGCATGTTTTCGTGGAATGATTTCACGAGACTAAGAAGGGTGGGTGGACATCCAACCTTTTCAAGGACCTTAAAAAGGCCGCTTCTGCTCACGAGGTCAAATGCCTTTGTGAGGTCGATGAAGGCAATATATAATGGCTTCCTCTGTTCTCTGCACTTCTCTTGGAGCTGCCGGAGTGAGAACATCATATCGATGGTGGACCTGTTGGGTCTAAATCCGCACTGCGATTCGGGGTAGATTCTTTCAGCAAGAATGTGTAATCTTTTAAGGATTACTCTGGCAAAAATCTTGCCTGTAATGCTGAGAAGGGAAATGCCGCGATAGTTGTTGCAGTCGCTTCTGTCGCCTTTGTTTTTATAAAGGGTAACGATGTTTGCGTCTTTCATATCTTGTGGTATTGATTTTTCTCTCCAGCAGAGCTGTAATATTGCATACAGTTCTGGGATGATTGTTTCTTTGCTACATTTTAAAATTTCAGGTGGGATACTATCTTTTCCAGGTGCCTTGCCGAATTTGAGAGAGTCTAGTGCTTCGCTGATTTCTGTGAGGCAAGGTAAGATTTAGGCCTCTCAGATCTGTCCTTGGAAGCTAGAAATTCTCTTACTCTTGACTACACCACTCATGCTTTTATGTAGTCGCCAGAACAATTTCAGTGACTTGTCTGTGCTTACTTTTGGCATAAATCTGCCTATTTTTCACCTTTAACCACCTTAACCAGTTTTATTTTAATATTTTACTTTTGTGTGCATCTCTCTTTCTAAGTGCATGCAGGGACTAGGATGACCAGCTCTGTTCTTCTTGGCGTTTTGCCATTTCCTTACAGCACTACGATAATCCATCCAGGCCTTCTCCCCCTCAAAATTCCACCAAGGTGGCTGCTCCCAGCTGTTTTCCTGCCCTGAAACTTTTTGCGCTTGTCGCGTCTTATTTTACTCACCACATATTGTCCTGTACTATTATACTGGAAAGCCTTGACCGTTGACTTGTGCTGCCTGGTTCTGCCTTCCTCCACCAATATGCTGCAAGGGTGGTGTTCACTGCCGTGGTACCCTAGGACACCCCATCTATACACTGTAGTGAGTGAAGGAGAAATCAAAGCCAGATCAATAGCACTGTCCTCATCACCTGGGCAGCTAGCTGTCCTGCTGACACAGCCACTGTTGATACACACCAGGTCAATGGTTTCAAGTGCAGTCTCGAGCCCCTACCCCCGTGTGTTGGAGGAAATGATTCCCCGTTATCTGCCATTCGGGCTTTTCTGTATAACTTCTTTGACTTCTGCAGGGATGAAGTTTAGTTATTGTTGCCCGCTACATTTAGGCACAAAAGTGAGGTTTTCTATGTCATGTGGGGGTTGAGTAGTTCTTGAAAGTTACAAAACAAAATACATACTTGTGTGCAAGGGGATCCGACAGGATATAGACCGTCATAAGAATGGCTTTCCCTGGGCCTTCACTGATGACGCAAATGGAACGAAACATCTTCCCTACCATCTCCCACTCAGTGTACAAGACCGCTGCCTGTTGGAGATATAACAGCAATTATAAGATCATAAACTGTCGGGGCAACTGTTGGAGATATAACAGCAATTATAAGATCAAAACTGTCGGGGCAACTGTTGGAGATATCAACAGCAACTATAAGATCATAAACTGTCGGGGCAACTGTTGGAGATATCAACAGCAACTATAAGATCATAAACTGTCGGGGCAATGTTGGAGATGTCAACAGCAACTATAAGATCATAAACTGTCGGGGCAACTGTTGGGGATATCAACAGCAACTATAAGATCATAAACTGTCGGGGCAACTGTTGGAGATATTAACAGCAACTATAAGATCATAAACTGTCGGGGCAACTGTTGGAGATATTAACAGCAACTATAAGATCATAAACTGTCGGGGCAACTGTTGGAGATATCAACAGCAACTATAAGATCACACACTGTCGGGGCAACTGTTGGAGATATCAACAGCAACTATAAGATCATAAACTGTCGGGGCAACTGTTGGAGATATCAACAGCAACTATAAGATCACACACTGTCGGGGCAATTGTTGGAGATATTAACAGCAACTATAAGATCATAAACTGTCGGGGCAACTGTTGGAGATATTAACAGCAACTATAAGATCATAAACTGTCGGGGCAACTGTTGGAGATATCAACAGCAACTATAAGATCATAAACTGTCGGGGCAACTGTTGGAGATATTAACAGCAACTATAAGATCATAAACTGTCGGGGCAACTGTTGGAGATATTAACAGCAACTATAAGATCATAAACTGTCGGGGCAACTGTTGGAGATATCAACAGCAACTATAAGATCATAAACTGTCGGGGCAACTGTTGGAGATATCAACAGCAACTATAAGATCATAAACTGTCGGGGCAACTGTTGGAGATATTAACAGCAACTATAAGATCATAAACTGTCGGGGCAACTGTTGGAGATATCAACAGCAACTATAAGATCATAAACTGTCGGGGCAACTGTTGGAGATATCAACAGCAACTATAAGATCACACACTGTCGGGGCAACTGTTGGAGATATCAACAGCAACTATAAGATCATAAACTGTCGGGGCAACTGTTGGAGATATTAACAGCAACTATAAGATCATAAACTGTCGGGGCAACTGTTGGAGATATCAATAGCAACTACAAGATAATAAACTGTCGTGGCAACTGTTGGAGATATCAACACCAACTATAAGATTACAAACTGTCGGGGCAACTGTTGGAGATATAAAACAGCAACTATAAGATCACAAACTGTCGGGGCAACTGTTGGAGATATCAACAGCAACTATAAGATCACAAACTGTCGGGGCAACTGTTGGAGATATCAACAGCAAATATAAGATAAAAACTGTCGGGACAACTGTTGGAGATATAAAACAGTAACTATAAGATCACAAACTGTCGGGGCAACTGTTGGAGATATCAACAGCAACTATAAGATCATACACTGTCGGGGCAACTGTTGGAGATATCAACAGCAACTATAAGATCACACACTGTCGGGGCAACTGTTGGATATATCAACAGCAACTATAAGATCACACATTGAGGGGGCAACTGCAGGGTCAATTTAAAATCTCTAAAAATATGTTTACATTCTTTACATCTTATATTCTATGCCATGTGGCGTTGGTGATCATGTCTGTCCCCAACCTTCTGCCCTTAGCACTGCCAGACTTCTTATGCTCCATGCCCTGTGGCGTTGGAGATAATGTCTTACCACTGCTTTTTGTCTCGTGCACATCCAATCTTCGTATAGTCCATGCGGTTAGACGTTGGTGATTATGTCTGTCCACAACCTTCTGTCTCGTGTACTGCCAATCTTCTTATAGTCCATGCCGTGTGACGTTGGTGATCATGTCTGCCCACAACCTTCTGTCTCGCGCACTGCCAATCTTCATATAGTCCATGCGGTTAGACGTTGGTGATTATGTCTGTCCACAACCTTCTGTCTCGTGTACTGCCAATCTTCTTATAGCCCATGCCGTGTGGTGTTGGTGATCATGTCTGCCCACAACCTTCTGTCTCGCGCACTGCCAATCTTCATATAGTCCATGCGGTTAGACGTTGGTGATTATGTCTGTCCACAACCTTCTGTCTCGTGTACTGCCAATCTTCTTATAGCCCATGCCGTTAGACGTTGGTGATTGTGACGGGACAGCCCCGCCAGCATCAGAATGACACAAGTTCAAAAGGAATTAAAGAGCCCACAATATTTTTCTATCATTCTCTAAAAGCATAAACGTCCACCAGAAAATGATAGAAATGCAAGAGGATTGAAAACAAGAGCAAAATACATTTTGGCCACGCACGCCCCATCATTTCTGTAATGCTAGGTCTGAGAAAGCTTTGATGTATAGATCAAACGTAAAACCCAGACACCACGGCACCAGTCGGCGGGCGCTATCAAAGGTTGAAAACTCACTGTCTTCTGTACCAGGGAAGAGAAAGACGACGTTGATACATCGCGGAGCCAGTCAGTGGAGATTGGCGTGTTAGTTTACAATCCTGCTGTTGGAATAGGGACTGACACCTAACACCTTACGGTTAACATGACCTAACGTGTAAACAGCCACGGCAGAATGGGAGATAAGAGGGTCAGCCAGACCCGTCTGAAATAATACATGGCAGTGCTACTCGGGGGAAAACCCGTGTGATCCAAAGACGGCAATATAATGCATACTTAACACCTCACTGCAATACAGCGGCAAAGTAGGAACACATGGCTGACACATTTTTGCCAGCAACCCAGGAAGGCTGGTGTTAATAGCCTATTGGAATGTAATGACGCAACTGCATTGCCGCCAAAGCATGTTTCATTGTTTCAGGCGTGGCAGGGCCTCGGTCAATTTGATTGACAAATGGAACTACCGTCCACAGGAATGTAGGAGGGGTGAAAAGAACTTGGGACTTAATCCATCTCGGTAACTCATCCTACATGAAATAGAATAGGCGGAGTTAATTAATAGGGGATATATTAATTAGCCAACGTGGAAACTAGCCAGGGATGAAGAGAATAAAACTACATGCATGGCCAGCAAGACTTCAGACACATTCACAATAGCATTCTTAGGATACCTACTGGAGAAATATTAACATTTTGTTCTGTTGGACTTCTGTACGAAGTATTATGATGGAATTTCCTAGCTATAAACCAGGTATACCATTATTCTGATTAGTTTGTCTGCTATTCTGAAGGCTTGTGTAGTTTCCTGGTTTTACATATTCTCCAAAACTTTACACTCGTGGATTTTCTTTATACTTAATGTTCCAGTTCTAGCTTTACGATTTCACTGAGAACTATTTTCTTCTTTCGTTCACTACTTGGTTGTCTGATTTGTTGTATGTGATAATTTGAAGAAATCCATTATCCAAGCTACATGTGCGTGTGGCTTATGCATGTACAGGAGATACATGTAGATTCATCCTGTATGATGTTAAACATTGGGGAGACTGACTACTTAGGAGAAATTCCTGAGAGCTACCAGTCTCTTGATAGCGTCCAATTAACATTGATTATTTGGACCAACACTTTGAGTGCCTACCAAGATTGTGGTGAAACCACTTGGTTTGAGGAATGGCACCAGTTCACCTTATCTGCATGATGTCTGCGTGAGGACAGACATGACTTAGGACTTTCAATATCCCAGACAGATTCAGGGAAGGCATTTAATGTTCGACAGGTACTGTGCGACCAGTCCTTCCGACAAGACGGAATGAATGAATCAGAAAGGGAGAAAGTGAGGGGAACTTATATGGGAAACACTCCATTACACACATGTATATGAATATGTATGTTTTGAGCTAAAGATGTTCTAAATAGTTTTATTAATATATACATACATATATATATTTATTTATTTAGAACTGATATATGTTTATGTAACATGCCATCATATATATCATCATACCATCATATATTATGACTTGAATGTATGTTTATATGAATGTATAGACATATGTGTTTTGAGATGTGTAGACGTAGATACTACCCATCTCCGTTCGTTTCATTCCAGATCTCTTAGGAGCAATGGACAGTCAACAACCCATATCAGGAAGTGACTTAGCCTTGTGAAGGGACCACTTTGGACTCCTTCAATCTGACAGTGAACTGCGTCTCACTGGGGGAAGCATGACCTATGTGACCTCTTAAGTTACGTATACCATAATATAATCATCATCATCATATGATCATCAAGACTAGAAATAATAAACACAGTTGTTGTATTTTAAAACTCAATTTGTCCGTATAATTCTAAATGTTTATAAATGTTTGTGTAGCGTAATCAAGTACACACATTTTGTATCATTTAGTGGGGGTTCACACATATTGCCCAGAAGTGGGAATCTATGTCCGGGAGGTATCTTGCCTATGCAGTCATAAGTAACCAGATTACGTTGCATGTCTTAACTCCTCCTTTCTCACTTCTGGTGATACCAAGTACAGCCAAAACTATATAGATATATTCTATCTTCAACGAGCCACTTCTTGGCTGTTTTCTTGAGTATCAGGGACAGTGTCTTAAATCAGCATAACAGACATTTGTTCCACGTTTTCTCTCTTTGATCTGGGGTGGTAATTAGTCCCGTCTGACAGAGTTAGGGGATCTTAAACTGCATCCAGAACTAAACACCAGTAGAAGAAAACGAATTTGGCTGAGTGGTTGCCCACCCGGGAGCTACTTCAAGCCAGTTGGCGACAGTGATCATGTCTGTCCACAACCTTCTGCCCTTAGCACTGCCAGACTTCTTATGCTCCATGCCCTGTGGCGTTGGAGATAATGTCTTACCACTGCCTTTTGTCTCGTGTACAGCCAATCTTCTTATAGCCCATGCCGTTAGACGTTGGTGATCATGTCTGTCCACAGCCTTCTGTATCGTGTACAGCCAATCTTCTTATAGTCCATGTCATGTGGCGTTGGTGATCATGTCTGTCCACAGCCTTCTGTCTCGTGTACTGCCAATCTTCTTATAGCCCATGCCGTTAGACGTTGGTGATTATGTCTGTCCACAGCCTTCTGTCTCGTGTACTGCCAATCTTCTTATAGCCCATGCCGTTAGACGTTGGTGATCATGTCTGTCCACAGCCTTCTGTATCGTGTACAGCCAATCTTCTTATAGTCCATGTCATGTGGCGTTGGTGATCATGTCTGTCCACAGCCTTCTGTCTCGTGTACTGCCAATCTTCTTATAGCCCATGCCGTAAGACGTTGGTGATCATGTCTGTCCACAGCCTTCTGTATCGTGTACAGCCAATCTTCTTATAGTCCATGCCATGTGGCGTTGGTGATCATGTCTTTCCACAGCCTTCTGTCTCGTGTACTGCCAATCTTCTTATAGCCCATGCCGTTAGGCGTTGGTGATCATGTCTGTCCATAGCCTTCTGTCTCGTGTACAGCCAATCTCCTTATAGCCCATGCCGTGAGACGTTGGTGATCATGTCTGTCCACAGCCTCCTGTCTCGTGTACTGCCAATCTTCATATAGAGCATATCCCTGACCGGATCCGGAAACAGTCCCGGATCACGCGTGTGAAGCGGGTGTGTAACCACGTGGCACACACTGGACACACCAAATTATCACAACAGAATATCACAACGCTACCCATCGTAGGCTATGCTCAAGATTGCCCAATCGCCGCGACCGACGTCCGTCGATCGATGGGACCCGAAGCTTCCGGATCCGGTCAGGGATATGCGCTACTGACGAGCTCAAATGAGGGCGAAACTCGAGTATAGTGCTTCCATATTGACGTGGATAGGCCTTAGGTTCATACCAGAATGCGATCGGCGTTGCCAGTAGTGGGTTGTGCTCAATATTTAAATTTCAAATCCCGAAACAACCACATAATCAATTTATTATTGCTCACTGGATTTAGGAGGCCTGGTGTTCCTTGCCAGTGAGAAGTCCTGATCGTTCGGGTCCCATCGATTGACGGACGTCGGTCGCGGTGATTGGGCAATCTTGAGCATAGCCTTCGATGGGTAGCGTTGTGATATTCTGTTGTGATAATTTGGTGTGTCCAGTGTGTGCCGCGTGGTTACACACCCGCTTCACACGCGTGATCCGGGACTGTTTCCGGATCCGGTCAGGGATATGCACTACTGACGAGCTCAAATGAGGGCGAAACTCGAGTATAGTGCTTCCATATTGACGTGGATAGGCCTTAGGTTCATACCAGAATGCGATCGGCGTTGCCAGTAGTGGGTTGTGCTCAATATTTAAATTTCAAATCCCGAAACAACCACATAATCAATCTTCATATAGCCCATGAGTGCCATAGACCAAGATGAGGCCATCGGCCACCCGGTGCAATCAGGCTACAGCTTCACGCAACCCAGCATGAAGATGTGAAATTCAAGAATCTCGTCTGCATGAAAATTGCGGTGCGGGGCTGCAGAGGAGAGAATAGCGTCTCCTGCGGGCAGTTAGTTGAGCTTGAACCACGGTCAGTGTCTGATCCAGGTCTGAGTATAGTAGAACGGCCAAACAATGAGCCCGTACTTTAATTTATAGATATGTAGTTATTGTGTCGACTCTGCGCATGTAGTTGTGAAAACGTATATTGTAATGTATTCAATCCTTGGAGTCAATACAAAATGAAAATCGAGTTGTGTGTTGTTATTCTACACATCTTGAGTTCACTCCAGTTTATGAGTTGTTATGAATAGTCCTGTGTAAGAACTTAACTTAACTTATGACAATGATTGAAATGAGACCAGCTAAAAGAACACAGAGTCGCTAACTAGAAAAGTGCTGACTCAGTTACGTGGCCACGGCAGCTAGAAAATGTCTACTTTACTTGGCAGTGGAATAGGTCCAGTTATCAGTTGAAGTACTAGGAAAGATATGCATAGCACCCGACATACAATCCAGTCTTGGGTAACTTCGACGAGCTTACAGTAGTGACTATTAAAGGACGCACATTCATCCATGGACGATAGTAGTATTCTAATCCACCAACAACGAGCTATAACAAGCGTGCTATGTGAAGAGCGTTAACAAGCAGGCGCTCCCTACCAATGCAGACGCCTCATAGCTACTCAACACAGCAGTAGCATTAATAAGCTCTGCGACAGAACCATCGTAATAAACTCCATGGCAATGCCGTGCGGCGTTGGTCGTTATGTCTGTCTATCTCGTGTGCTGCCAATATTCTTACACTCCATGCCGTGTGGAGTTAGTGATCGTGTCTTTCTACATCCTGTTGGCTCGTGATGTTATTATAATCCATGTCGTGTGGCTTTAGTCATCATGACTGTTCACTGCATTGTGTCTCTTTTGCTGGGAATATATATATATATATATATATATATATATATATATATATTGGCACCTTATTGGCACCTTTCCGTCTTGACAGACGATAGTTTGGTACATTGTGCTTTAAAAAGGCTTAATAACTACGATCCATGGCGGTGGCGAGTGTGGCTGGTAAGGCCAATTCTTGCTGCAAATGTTTGCCCACAGTAGGTGCATGTGAAAACATGGTCACTTCCACCATTTTGCACCATCTTACGTCTCTCACGCTCTGTGTGTGCTTTATCTGCAATCATTTTCTCCTTTGTCTTTATTCCATTTCTGATAGTTGCCCTCCATGCAACACGTTCAGCGGCGACGTGCTCCCAATGTACATTATCAATGCCTGTATCAATCATGTCCCGCTTACACACATCTTTGTATCGTAGTAGAGGCCGACCCTGAGATCTCCTACCCGTCTGTAATTCACCAAAAAAGATGTCCTTTGGTATTCTACCATCATCCATCCTCATAACGTGTCCTATCCATCTAAGTCTACGAAGACTGAGCATGGAATACACCGTCACACAACCTGATCTTTCCAATACTTCAGTATTTGTGATTTTGTCTTGCCACTTAATACCAAGTATTCTTCGCAGACACCGCATATGAAAGCTGTTTAAACGTTTCTCTTCGCGTGAGTAAGTTGTCCAGGTTTCACTGCCATAAAGAAGAGTACTAAGGACACAGGCTTGGTAGACGAGGACTTTTGTTTTGGCAGTAAGCTTCCTGTTTTCCCAGACTCTTTTTGCTAACATGTTCATTGTTGTTGCTGCCTTGCCAATCCTGATGTTGATTTCCTGATCGAGGGATAATTTGCTATTTACCTCTGATCCTAGATATGTAAAATGGTCTACTATCTCCGGTTCGGCGTCGTCAATAAAGATTGATGGTACATCATGTGCACCTTGTGACATAATCTGTGTCTTCTTTTTGTTAATTGTTAAACCAAATTCAGAACAAGCATTGGAGAAAGCAGATAGTAGATGTTGTAATTCTTCCTCAGAGTGGGTCGTAATCGCAGCATCATCCGCAAAAAGCAACTCTCTGATTAGTACCCTCCTAATTTTGGTCTTGGCCTTCAATCTCTGAGCATTATAGAGGCCACCATCTGAGCGTGAGTGAATGTATATACCATCATCCTGATCACGAAAGGCATATTTCAGTAGAAGTGAAAAGTATACCCCAAAGAGGGTGGGGGATAGCACACAGCCTTGCTTAACTCCACTCTTGATTTCAAACTCTTCTGAAGTTGAGCCATCAAACTTGATTATACCCTTCATGCCTGTGTGGAACGATTCCACAATGATATATATATATATATATATATATATATATATATATATATATATATATATATATATATATATATATATATATATATATATATATATCATAGATTTTGTAGATACAAGGATATACATTAACACACATATATGTACATAGAAGGATATACATTCACACACTTATATGTGGATACAAGGATATACATTAACACATAGATATGTAGATGCACGGATTAAATTAACCTATTTATATGTAGATACAATGGTATACATTAACACATAGATATGTAGATACAATGATATACTTTTACACATAGATTTGTATATACTAGGATATACATTAACACAATGATATGTAGACAGAAGGATATGCATTCACACATGTATATGTAGATAGAAGGATATACATTAAAACATAGTGATGTAGTGATGTAGATACAATAACTAGTCAGGTCTTAGTCAGATATGACTGAGCTACCGTATAACAGTAGACGGTACTACCTGGTTTCTGTTAGCGCCGAACGTTGGGCGGCGATTACCAAACCCGACACCCCACATTGTGCCAACGGCTTCGGGCGGAAGAGAGCAATTGGGAGGGTACAAGCCTTACCCTGGTACGAGGAAATGCAAGCTAAAGACAAAATGTCATGGCAGGGCAGACCAGGCCCTAAGCCTTGGTTGGCGACTGGTCTAGGATCGAAGCTCCGACAGGCGGACAGTTAGAGCATTGCTTTGCTGATCCGGCAGCTTCTGCAGCTTGACTTGTTCCAGATGTAGGGGTGTTACCTTTCCTCTGGAGTGAACTAGGCAGGCTGAGAGAGGGATCATGCTGCATGGGCAACACATGATCTCTATATTTTAGCCCAGGCTTTGTGCTATGGAGAGGCAATAACTCCATCCCTGGTCTTAACTGGTCTCGGAATCAAAGCGAGAGGCAACTGTTACGGGTTATAAGTCCCTGTCAATTGGCGTAGACATGGGGCGCCACGCGTTGCCTCTGACGGTGGGAGACACCTACAGGTGTCACTGATCAGATACAATGATATACTTTCGCACATATATATGTAGATATAAGGATATACATTAACACATTGATATGTAGGTACAAGAATATACATTAACACATTTATATGAAGATACAAGTATAAATGCACACATAGATATGTAGATACAAGAGTAGACATTCACAGATACATACGTAGATACACAGGTAGACATTCACACATAGATATGTAGATACAAGGGTAGACATTCACACATAGATATGTAGATACATACAATAGTAGACTTATTCGCAGCTAGCTGACGCGTGGTGTCACGGTTAGGGCGTTAGGCTGACTATGTACTGAGAGAGGTTGTACAAGGGTTTCATATCATCTCAAGCGGGTCGGCGTGGGAGAGATAGACTGACCACCAATTACTTCTGCACTCCGGCCTTCAACATGTGATAGTTCCAACACGTGACAGTTCCAACACGTGACAGTTCCAACACGTGCCATGTCCACAGAAGGTTTCTACATCTGGAACGGTGTCTCCCGTGTACAGACATACAGATGGATATACTGCGAGAAGACATGTTTGGAGACACACCTACCGGCCGCAGTATGGGAATATCCACAGGCACAACCTTGGCTCGGGAAAACGAGTTATCCGAGAATCCCTCTTGGACTTGTTTCTTGTTGTCAAAGGAACCGGTAACCATGTTCAGGAAATTCACAGTAGACCTGGAATAACCTGGTAGTTGAAGGTGATTCTCAGATGAACATGCAGTTTCATGATCAAGATCATTCATTATTTGTAGCTGACGAAAGCAGAAAACACATGCTAGCTGCTCAAATTACCTGCCTGCTGTGCTGACACGGCAATGAGCACAGTCGGCCTAGGGTTCAAACCCCCTCGGGCTCATCGCTTGCCAAAGTGAGGGACAGATTAGGAGCCTACTCCTTTATGCTGTTACGTCAAAGATACATAGCATGGCACTGTCACGTAAAAGATACACAACATGGCACTGTCACATCAAAGATATACAACATGACACTGTCACGTCAAAGATACACAATATGGCACTGTCACGTCCAAGATATCATTGGAATGACAACCTGATTTTTAACTTCAAGTGACAAGCGTCTGGGATTGCATATTCTAGAACCTGTCAACAATTTTAGGACAAGCGTAGCGTCGCAGTGGAGAGATATAATTGGTTGTCTCCACTTAGCTTGGTGTCTGAAAATCGGAACTCTCCCGGCAAACATCTGATATCGCGCAGTTTACCATAGAACTTTAGGGAGACACGACGTCTAGTATTTTTCGATTGGAATTATAGTGTCATGTGTATTCTCCGTTAGGGGTTAAGCTCATCCATTAACAACACATTATGGTGATGCCTGATAACTTAAGGTAAAGATAATATGTTGTCCCTATGTAAAATGCTGAGATTGTGAAATCAACGTTTCACTGAGAAAATATAAACTGATTAACTCGCTTTCTGAGAATTTGATTTTGCAGATCGAAAATGCTATTCCAATAATGATTTCTTCATGTTTAAGTTCAATCTCCTATGAATGAAATTTATATGTGCTGTGTGAATGCCGTCTCACTATAAATGCATATAATGAGTCATTCTTCCTTATGCTGTGGAAATGTTCACGAAAAATTCACTTCATGAGCATCTTTCCTTATGCTGTGGAAATTGTTCTTGATAACTGCATATCATGAGCATTCTTCCTTATACTATGGAAATATTCTTAACAATCGATGTCTTAAAACTATTGTGCACAGAATATGTGATTCTCCAATTTTCACTTCTTTCGTGAATACGTTATCAGAATGGGAAGAGTGAATGCCGTTTTTTTTTTTTTTTGCTGAGATTATTAATCATATGGGAAAGAAAATTAGACACGGAGTGCATAATTTTTGCAGGACGTTGCATTCAACGCCGGAATTGCACAATTTCTGTTGATGACATGGCGGGGTTTTGCGTTCAATGATCTGAAAAGATGCTTTCTGAACGATTATCTTTTATATCCAGGAATGCGCGACTTAATGTGGTTCACTGATAAATTCAGTGAAACTATAACCCTACAAGACGTCCTTATCCCATGCTCAACGGAGTCAGGATGGGAGAGATATTACGTTCGTGTGTTCAAATCTTAGTGTATGTTATGATAGATGAATCTTGTAGATCTCTCACTGATTCTGAGCATTATATCATATGATGATATATATGTTTTCTAATTTGGGAATATATAACATGTAAATGTTGATGTATTGTTTCCCCCTACTACTGGAGAAGGATACTATGTTCGAAGGTACCTCAGTGTACTAGGCATATGGGGTGATGAGATTTCATTATGCCATTCTTATCTCATTATGACGTCTTTATCTAATAATGAAGTCTTTATCTCATCATGACATTATGATCTCATTATTACATCTGTAACTCATCATGACGTATTATCTCATCATGACGTCCTGATCTCATTATTACTTGCTTATCTCAACATGACGTCCTTATCTCAGCATAACGTCATTATCTCATCATGATGTCTATCTCATCATGACGTCTTTATCTCATCATGAAGTCCTTATGCCATCGTGACGTCCAGGTCTCATCATGACGTCCGTGTATAAATCACGAGTAGATGTTATTCCCTGTGCAGATATCAGTCACCCTCCATCAGATATTCCCATCTCTGAGTGGTGATACCCTTCTTTCTCCAGATTTGTTCACCTCCCCAGTTTCTTCTTTTTCTTCTCGATGACATTTTGTTTTCTAAATGTGTATCCGTTGCTGTTTGTGTATGTATCGCCAGAGAAGGGTGGTGTTTGTTTGACCTTACTATCATAAAATTGGTCATACTGACCGGGTCTGTTGATTGCTGTTGAGATGTTCATAACCATGAGCATGAACATATGGAAAGCCATCGTCATTTAAGATGATTTGAGGAATTTACCTTTTGGACAACCTAAAGTGTAGACCCCTGTTACATTGAATGACCACCCGCCCTCAACAACATCAAGCCTTTTCGTATCCAGTTAAGAATTTGCGTAATATGAATTGAAGAACCAGATTTCATCAAGTTAATCCTAGGAGAAGAACATTTATGTTGCTGGAAACAACGGGCAGAATACGTCAATGTAAGCATTACCTCATCAAGTTGTATCTTTTAGAAAGGATTCATCAGTAGTGAAGCCAGAGACTCTTTTAGAGACTCAATGATGAGGGATGAGTCTGCCTGAAGTCCAGTATACAGATTAGTTGAACAGGTTGACTTTATCTCCACATGTTGTGGATTTTGATTTGATGGGCATGAATATCAGTTTTTAGTGGAGATAGTAAAGGAACATCTGGTTAGAGATAATTAATTTATTATTGTTGATATGTGGTTTATCTTGCAATATATTTTCAAAATGTGGTTCTGTATTGGTTTAACAAGCAGATTATCGATATTCCCGAAACCCCAGCGGTTGTCACAATAGATTGTTTACTATATATCTACGAGTTTGAGGCTATTCCTTGTTGAACATTTGTTCAGTATAAGTTTACCACAGTTGGTAAATTACACCCTGTTTATAAATTAATTAATGAGCACATAGTGGGGTGAATAAAAACACGCGGGCAAATTTTCTTTTCATAGTGAGCAGTCTACTCTTTGTCTGCTGTAAATTTCCTTGCCTTTTACGCCTTCCATAGGAGAACCATATTTCATACATTCTGCCTTATTTAGCACATGGGGGTTCGTGAGCCAATTTTTAGGTTTTCTTATGATGGCTGACCAATAAGGATTGTTACCCATTCCTTCAGGGATCTTCTCCCATATATATTCTACTAAGTGACACAGAGTAGATGTCCGATAGATATAATAACCCCACAATCTGTCTGTGTGTCTGTTTGTCTGACTATGTATAAACCTGTCTTTCTTCCTATGTGTCTGTTTGAGTGTCTATATGTGTGTCTGCTTGTGTGTCTGCTTTTGTGTTTCTCTGTGTGGCAGTCTGTGTGTACCTAGTATTAACATCATCAGCCATAAAGCAATAGAACTGTGAGAGCTACAGATGACCGCACAGACAATTGAGCAGGTATACCAAATCCCATCTGATGGATCTCCCACACGATTGAGGGTCATGAAGGTTGCTGACACAGCTGCAGGATGTGTCGCAGATGCATAGTAACGGGAGAGGGAGGGGAAGGTGAGGACAAGAGGCAGAGATAGACACCAGCCGAATAGATCAAATCATGAAGCTAACATCACTGACTGGTAGTGCCTGCGTTAGTGTTATTGGAACTGTCGCAGTGTTGATTGGCGAAGGGCAGTCATACAAAAGATTGTCTGTGTCTTTGATGTCATCTTGCGCAAGGATATAATATAGAGAGCGATGCCAATGTCTTCCCAGAGGTTGTTTATTCTTTGACACACCTAATGCATAGATAAGCCTTGCCATAGGTTGTTTATTCTTTGACACACTAAGGCATAGATAAGCCTTGCCATAGGTTGTTTATTCTTTGACACACCAAGGCATAGATAAGCCTTGCCATAGGTTGTTTATTCTTTGACACACCAAGGCATAGATAAGCCTTGCCATAGGTTGTTTATTCTTTGACACACCAAGGCATAGATAAGTCTTGTCATAGGTTGCTTATTCTTTGTTGTCCTGTGCCTTCTCTCAGTTACTTTCTGCCATTCACGGGCCATCATTATATCTGTATTTAAATATGTGTAAATATATATGTCTGTGCGTCAGTCTACCAGTAGGCATGATTGTCTGCCTGTCCGAATGTTTGTACATTACAATATAAGACTCACCATTGATCTTACCGCTGGAAGACACCAACACAATTAGTGACCAACATAAAAGCACCACAAACAGGACTGTGTTGAACCCGTGCATGATTGAGACCCTGTCTTGTCTGCTGCCTCAGGAGATCCTAGGGGTGAACATCATCCCAGGTGAATACATTCATAGTGACAATGAGTTCTTGTAGACGGGTACACGAAGACGAGTGGACAAACAAGATGTCACAGATCCAAACAAACATCAGATAATCAGAAGTAGGCTGGCGTGGACCATGTAGATACCCGGGTTCGGATTTTTTGTTAAACGTTGTCATTTCTTATGTCTGTGTCTTCTTTGCCATATATACACAAGGGGCGTTCATTCGTAATCTGTTCATGCCGCACCGCGCGTAATTGCGTAGGTTGAACATGATCATGCCATAGTCATGTGATAAGTACTGACCAATGAATAAAATGCTTATCGTCCCATGATGCATAGGTTCTGTTTCTGACCGTTGAGAAAATGGCCGGGTTGATCCAAAATCCGTCCAAAGAAGCTCAAAGTGCGGTGATTCAGATTATTTAATTTGAAGGATGTCGACCAGTAGAAATTCATCGAAGAATGCAGGCAGCGCACGGTAACAAAAGTGTGTCGAAGACAACAGTGACAGACTGGGCAGGAATGTTTCCGGAAGGACGTCAGTTCACGACAGATCTTCGACGGCCGGGTCAAGCGAACATTGTTGCAACAGAATAAACCATCGCCAAAATTGATGCAGCAGTACAGATGAACTGTTGTCGAAGTATACGTTCGGTAGCGAAAGAATTTGATGTGTCAATTGAGACAATTCAAAAAAAGTCGTTCGTAAACATCTGCAATATCGGAAGGTTTGTTCACAGTGGGTATCACGGATGTTGACCAACCACCAAAGAGAGGAACACATGGGATAATGTTTGAACCACTTGCTGATTTACACAGTGGAAGATGATGCATTTCTCTTCCGCATAGTGGCAGGCGATGAATCATGGTGTCACCACTTTGAGCCGAGCAGCAAAAGAGAGAGCAGTCAATGGAAGCATGCTGGATCACATAAAGCCAACAACATTCAAGTTACATGTTTCCGCTGAGCACATTTTTGTTTTTTACCATGAAGGGCTATTAAAGAACCTGGTGTCAACATTTACTATACCCACTACTCGCAAACACTAGACAAGTTGCAAAAAGCCATCAAGAATAAACGGCCCGGTATGCTTTCTCGCGGTGTGATTTTGTTGCACGATAATGCTCGTCCGCATGTCGCAAAGATTGTACAGGAAGCATTAGCAAGGAAGAAGTGGAAAATTCTTTAACATCAAGCCTTTAGTCCTGATGTGTCACCGTGTGATTTTTATTTGTTCGGACCTTTAAAATAAAAGCTCTCAAGTTGCAACGATTTCACACAGATGCAGACGTAATGAACGCGGTACACACTTGCTTCAGTGAGCAACTACAATCCTTTTTTGCGGACAGCATTCGCCACATACCTAAGCAATGAGATGTTTGCCTGAATGCCCATGGCGACTTCTTCTGACCAACCCATGGTGCATAATTCATTCAAAATGAATGCTATGTTTAATTATACCACACCTGTTAATGTTTCTTTCACGCTTTTGTAATAAAGTCATTGAACGGGTTTCAAATGAACGTCCCATATATATATATATATATATATATATATATATATATATATATATATATATATATATATATATATATATATATATATATATATATATATATATATATATATATTAGGCCTGCGACCGATTAATTTAAATTTAATAATAAACTTTCGAAAAATTATCGATTAAGTAATCGTTAATTTCGATGAAAATAAATCATTTATAGTCACATAATTCACAAAATATTCGTATTTTTGAAAAATCGAAATAACACTGGATTGTCTTGTTCATATGTCATTTAATAACCAACTATGCAAACAGACGAGTATGTTGACAGTATTTGGTTCAAGTGACGAGCGCGTCTTATTAACAATATAACCAGCATAGCTGAGCAATCGTTCACATGGAACTGAAGTAGCCGGTATGGAGAGAATTGTCTTGGCAAGAAATGCCAATATTGGATAACGATGTTCATTATGTTTCCACCATTGTAAAAGGTCAACCGATTCAGCAACTTTCTTATCCATTTCAGACTCAATTAGCTTAATACTCTCTTCATTTGGTTCACATATAGTTTCATTGTCAATGTCAGTATCATTCGTTGCAGCAGTCTCCATCTGCTCATCATGAACATTAACTGCTATTTGTTGTTCAATAAGTGACCAAGTTCGTTCTTTTGTATCTTTTGACAAACACTTCAGGTATTTGTAGCGTGGATCAAGTGCTGTTGCAATCTGTAGTATTTAGATACTTGTCATATTAGCTCCACGTTCACTGAAGTCTTTAATACATGCTTGTACAGTCATATGCTTTGTCAACGATGATAGCAGTGGCAATACACAGCTACATGAAACAAAATCTTGACCGCCAAGCAGAACCGTGGTCTGACAAAATAAGTCCAACACTTTGACATATTTCGAAATCTTCTCCTAATCTAAATCTGATAGTTTTAGACCTTTGTATTGCTTCTTTTCATCTGACATGTAGACAGTTAATGCCTCTCTGACCTGTAGAAGACTCTGTAGTATAATAAACATACTGTTTCAACTTGTTGGTACATCATTGTTTTGGCTGCAGCTTACACAATGATGATTCAGTACAATTTTGCAACTCTATTGTGTTTACAGCACTATGTTTAGAATGTCCGACAATTTTTCGACATCCGGTTCATTTGTATAAGTGATGGGAGAAAAGTTTTCGATTAATCGTTAAAAAGGATAATCGTTAAAAAATGAACGATTAATCGATGAATTAATCGTTAACTTCCGCAGCCCTAGTGTCAGCGTGTAGCGGTATTTGAAAGTGAAGGGTTCAAGACAGGTAAATAGATCGAGCATAGATGAAACATAAATTCAGGCGTCAATAACATATGATTTATTTTTTCTTGAATATAATTACATAATACTGTCTCATCACTCGCTAACAGCGTTTATTCTCGCACTAGTCAATATACAGCAATAATGTGGCAATGCAATATTACGATATCAATTATTACACTCGCGTATCACAGCCCCACACACAAACACAAGCCACACGGCTCAGCTATTCAATAGCTCTGAAGCACTAAGTAAAGTCTATCCTGCCACACTCTCAGACACGCGTCCTCTCTCAGTCATGTCCAAAAGCCCGTCTGGCTTCCCTTCGACTGCCCAGTGGTCACGAGGTACTTGCCCCTCGTGCAACCCGTGGGAAGTCAAATATCTCGCATACGCCGGGTTGAGACCAGGCGTACTGCGTCGTTCTTTCCTAATGACCTGTCCTTCACGGGTACAGCCCGGTGTTTCAGCATTTGATTCTTCTCATTCCCCTTACTCACCCCATGTCCCTATCTGTAACATCTGTCCCTTCTTATGTGCCCCTATAGGACCTTGATACCTAGTTAGTAATACATCTATTGATAAACTGAAACATTTAGTGGTAAACTAAAACAGACAGTGATAAACTAAAACATTTAGTTATAAACTAAAACATTTAGCTATAAACTAAAACATTTAGCTATAAACTAAAACATTTAGTGATAACCTAAAACAGTATGTGCTAAACGTAAATAATTAATGCTAAACTTAAACAATTAGTGATAAACTTAAACATTCACTAACTGGTATCTGTGCTGGATGAGAGGACTGAAATGGTGTGATAGAACCACACATGCGGAGCTTGGAGAGACAAACAAGACCAACTGGAGCCATTACAGACGTGTTGGACAGACGCGGACACAGCATGTGAGTGACATTTGGAGAAGAGATTTTTGATACTTGCAGCACCCGAGGAGAGTCGCGGAGATAGATTTGTGTGACACATGGAGCACACATGGAGCACACATGGAGCACACATGGAGCACACATGGAGCACACATGGAGCACACGTGGAGAGTTGTGGCGGATAATGATTTGTGATACACAAAGCACATGAGCAGAGTTGTGACAGACAGTCAAAGATTGGATGTCTGGAGTGAATTTATTGTGGGTCAAGGCTCCAATGTGATAACAGACATAAGAAGCAAGGTCATGTTTGACCCGTCTGTTCAATCTCCAGGCTGAAAGTGTGCAGGATTCAAGACCAGAGAATCAACTTAATTGCACTTTGTTGTATCCTGTTTGGCTTAGTCTCTTAGTGCTGACCGGCCTGTCCAAAGCTTCGAGCAAGTCACAACCTCCATAAATTCAGCAACGACCACCATCTGTCTCCGAGAAATTGCACGTTTCAAACAAACGATGGAGCCAAGAACCGAACCCATAATCTCCGGAGCACGAGGCAGGTGGCCTTGGAGTGGCCCAGGGGGAACATGTGTTGCCATCACGTTGCTGTCGTGGCGGAATGTGCAGGCAGTCACCAGGTACTCCATGGATTAGTATAAGTACATACCGGGCCGTGCCGTGTGTTAATGTATCAGATATAATGCTGTCATCGGCTTAGGGATTAATGGACCTAGTTTCACAAGACCCCGGCAAACCGGATCAATATTTCGAAGCTAGTTGCCAGCAGAAGGCTTCACATTTATTTGCATAAAATGAACCTTGAATGTTCAAAAAGTGATGGAAAACAACTGACAGTCATACTGCGTAGTATATCACCACCATCACTTTTGCCGTTAAACGTCGTGGGGAGGTATAGTTGATGTTCCAGGGCCCAACGAGTGGAACTGAATAGCGTCATTCCATATTTTTCTTTTTTCTTTCTTGTTCGCTCGCTTAAACTCAAGCGTAGTCCCTACACACTGTTTATTGCAGTAAGGGGCGGCATTTTGCGTATGGGCTTGCTTTCCCTTTTACCGGTGTCCCTCACCTTCAGGCGAACCCACTCCAACTTCAGGAGTACATGAAGGTTCGCTCAGCTGAGCGACACTGGTCGTCTAGAGGCGATCGGCCTCATCCCTCAGTTCAGAGCCATAGGATGCGTATCTGAACCAGTCATGCAGTAGGCTAAGTATCTCACCTGAAGATGGTAGTGAGTGAGTATCGGCCCGGCCCTCACGTCCGGGGGTTAATGGCTTAGAGGCGTTCAGCCATATCCCTTAGCAGAGAGCCGTGGGATTATGTGTCCGGACTAAGAGTTAGTAGTATCGTGCGTCTGATGTGGGACTTATGACTGCTATCCTCAGTCTACCTGCAGAGCAGCAGGGAGCGTCTCTCTGGGTCTGGTCCCTATCCCAAGACCTGTCCGACATGTAGTTGTGTCTTTGATGTCGTCAATACATTGTTTTCTCGCGCTTACTCTTGGTTTCGTTTGACTTTCGTTTTTTTTTTTGGTTTTGTTTTAATGTTTGTAGTTGAGAGTATTGCAGTCTAACGAGATGACCAAACTATGTGATCTTCTGCCGTTCATTATTTATATAGCACAAAGTGTTGATCCCACATTCTGTCTGATGACATCCTTTCATATTCGATCTCGGACAGTTAAGTTAGCAGCTCTATTCAAGCATCTCATCTATCTCACGGGTGTTGATCCCACTGTCTTTCTGATGACATCCTTTCATATTCGGTCTCGGACAGTTAAGTTGGCAGCTCTACTCAAGCATCTCATCTATCTCACGGGTGTTGATCCCACTGGCTGTCTGATAACATCATTCCGTATTCGTTCTCAGATAGTTAAGGTAGCAGCTCTCCTCAAGCACCTCATCTCACAGGCGTTGATTTAGGGTAAATGTGATTTTGATAATAATCAAGTTTGACATTGGTCGCACTGAGTTGGCTGGACACACTACTTACTATCTGAGGTTTTACGGACATAAGTATATTTGGATGTGTCAGTATGCGTGATGTTTCATGCTTTTTTGACATGTCATTTAGATTTCTCAATTTATTCTGCCATCTTATTTGACCATACTTCCTGGATATTCAAAGTTTGTCATTTTCTTCAGAGTTGTACTATTTATCAGTTCATTTAGTGGACCAGAAAATCTGATAATTTGTATTACTTCAGTTTTAATTGTATTTATATTCATATTGTATCTGCTGCTTGTTGAGCTCGACTTATTAATATGATTTTGCAGTGTGCAATCGTCGCTGTAAATAAGCGGCTTGATTTGTTGTTTCATTTGACACAATAAGTTCGAGACTGACTTTATTAGTTTTGTCAAGGTTTGTTTCTTTGGATATTCTGTCTGTGTAGATATTAAATACCAGAGGAGAGAGCACACCTCCCTGTCTCACTCGAGCAGACCTCCCTGTCTCACTCCTGTATTGACTGTGAATACATCTGATATACATTCTTGTGTTATTATTACACGTTGGCTCGAGTGGTACATGGCTATGATGTTTTCTATCAATTGTCCTTGTGACCAGGTGATTCCAGACCGCCAGCAGGTGACTGAGTGCAAAAGAATAAAAACATTGAAAGTAGGAGCTTGGAATGTAAGAACTATGAGTGGGGATGGAAAATTTAATAACACTAAGAATGAAATGAGAAGATTTAATATTAATCTGTTAGTTATATGTGAGACCAGACGGACAGGAATGGGCATTATAACATCTGAGGAATATAGTATAATCTATATTGGTGGAGAGAAACAACAGCGAGGAGTAATAATTATAATGGATACAGATAGATCAAAATCGATCAAAGGATATTGGACTGTATCAGACAGAGTGTTATTGTTGAATTTGAGTGGAAGACTTTTTGATGTCAACGTCATACAGGTTTATGCACCAACAGCAGACAGTAGTTATGACAGCTTTGATGAATTTTATAGTGATTTAGAGAAAGCCTTCAAAATATGCAATAATTCTGAAGTAACTATCATAAAATGCAAGAATTCTGAAGTAACTATCATAATGGGTGACTTTAATGCCAAATTTGGAAATCAACAGGACGGAATGCATAGTAGACAAGTATGAACTAGGGGAACAGAATGAAAGAGGTTGCAGACTTGTACAGAGGGCAAAAGAGCAAGATTTGATTATTGGAATCACCTGGTATCAACAGCACCCAAGGAGATTATGGACATGGAGGAGTAGTGATCAGAAATCAGATTGATTACATCCTCATCAACAGAAGATTTCGAAATGCCTTAAAAGTCGCAAAAACTTTACCAAGCGCAGACTGATATAGTTACCATAGATTAATTTTAAGCAATTTACATACAAAATTAAAGAAAGTCAAATATTCACCAAGAAACTCAAAATTTGATCTACAGGCACTGAAGAGTGAGGAAACAAAAGATAAATTCAACGGTGATGTAAAGAACAGATTTGATGCATTGTCCGATATGGAAATATTATTTCAAGACGCCAGTGACCAATGGGAAATATTAAAGAAATCAATCAACCAAGCTGCTAAAACAACCATCCAAAAAATAAAGATAATAGGACGCAAGACATGGATGACGGAAGAAATTTTAAAACTCTTGGAACTAAGAAGAAATAACAAAAATAACAAGGCAAAATATGAAGAGATTCACGGCAAAATTAGGAAGCTATGCAAAGAGTCTAAAGAAACATGGCTTGAGGAAAATTGCAAGGAAATTGAAAACCAACACAACACCCGGAATTAGTGCACAAAAGAATTAATGGCATCACTAAGAAAAAAACAACAACACACGCACACATAAACGGGTTGCCTAAAAACCAACGATGGCAAATTCATAATAGAAAAAGATCAAATTTTACAAGCGTTGTCAGATTATACGAAAAACCTTTATGATGATACAAGAGAAGAACAATATGGTCATCGGAATAATACTGAAGAACCATCATTTTTTAAGATGGAAGTTCAGAATGCTCTTACCCAAGTGAAAATTAGTAAGACCCTAGGTGCAGATAATATCACAATATGAATGATCAATGCTTTGGGAGAAAATGGAATAGACCAAGTCACCAGACTGCTGAAAGCAATATATGATACTGGAGATATACCTCCCGAATTATGTAATTCTGTATTTATTGCAATCTCACAGAAATCAGGCCCCTTGG
The DNA here is from genome assembly GCA_963921405.1 of Cepaea hortensis. Lineage (NCBI taxonomy): Eukaryota > Metazoa > Mollusca > Gastropoda > Stylommatophora > Helicidae > Cepaea > Cepaea hortensis. The sequence goes on from OY992884.1 coordinate 3,922,182, forward strand.
TATGTGACCAACATCGAACAATTAGTATAATGAGCCACATCACGAAGATTTTGCTAAGAATTATCATGCAAAGAGTTAGGAAGAAAATACAACCCAAAATAGGAGAATAACAATATGGGTTTGTTGAAGGCAAGGGTGCAGTAAATGATGTGTATATACTGAGAACAATAATTGAACGTTCTAAAGAAGTAAACAAAGATCTATATCGTTGCTTTATTGACGACACAAAGGCTTTCCATAAAGTGAGAGATGTCGACATGATAAGTGTCACGGAACTCAGTTGGTCCGCCTCGGGATGTTTCATTGGACCTGTGGTTGTGGTACGCCGCGTGTCGTTTCCGGGAAATGTCCGTTGAGATATCGGGTAGTCGGGTGAAGAAAATTTTGGTCAAAGGGAAAGAACCAGTAATTTAACACAACCCGACCAGAGCCGTTGCTCACCTTTAAGAAGCTTCCAGCCCTTGGGTGGCGGAACAGGTTTTCGGTCACTACGGACTGCTCATGTCCGACGCAAGCGCAGTCGATTGTCCCGGAACAAAGGATTAGTTGGAGACGAAGGTTGCTGGCAGGCAGTCGACATTTTGGCCCCATGCTAAGTGATAGAGAGCGGGACAACGTGTCTTGATGAGGGATGAAGACCTTTGACATCATGTCCAGTTGCAGTGAAAACGCTTCTCTTATCCACTGTCGTGCTGTTTGTGTGAAGGTATGTGTACAACCTTTTTTCTTAACTAGTGCGGTGTCGGTGATTCGAATTATGAGATTTCGCTAACGCGTGTACTAACCGTCGCGAGAAAGGAGGTCACGTGTGAACATTGGTAAGCTTGTGTTTTACGACTGTAAAATTAAGCCTGTGGCAAACGCGTGTGTAGCAGCATTGTACTGCTAAGATATTTCATAGGTTAGCAGCGCGTGGCTTATTTACAGCCCCTGTTGATCGGGGAAATCGGGTTCAGGGAAGCGAGACCAGTAATTAGAGTTCACACATGGCCAACTTTATAACCTCGAGCGTCGGCGTGGCCGGGGGGCCGAACCATTCCCGCAGCGCTACCGGAAGTAGATTAAGGAATCGCTTCGGATATATCGAGTGATATATCGATGAACTCGGCGAGTGCGACGAATCGAATGCACAAGTCGGCCGAAACCTCTGAGGTCGTTTCAAGGTCGAACCGGGAGTCGAACTTCGGATCATATGGTTGGGCGACCACTGGCTTTCTTCTTGGCTTTCCTCACATCTGTCTTTTAATTAGTTTCCCTCGATGGAATACCAGCTTAATATATAGTGGATTCCTGAGAGGTTGATAAAGGGGGAAGGGACCGTTGCGAAAGAAGTGTTCATGTTGAACATGACACCGTTCTAAATGCCCCGACCTGGGACCAAGGAGGGGGGGACGGGGTGTGGATTTCTGCTACAGGGGGATCACCCTGTATATTTATTTGGATTTACTGGATTGTGCCTACCGCAGGGTACGACATCAGCGTTGGCGGATAACAGGAAGGGGGTTGAGGAAGTACTGCAATCGGCCATCCTTCAGGGCTCTTCTAGCTATAAGTACAGCTAACTCACTAACCGTATGTGTTGTCTAGCTATGTTTCAGCAGAGACCCATATCTCAGACACCAACCTTGGTCCAGCCCTCTGTTTATATGGGAAAGAGGATGCAGGTGGACAGCTGCCGCGTTGGTTCTAGGTCCAGTCTGTCCTCGACTGTTCGAGCGGCCAATGAAAGAGTGCGGCCCTTATGGGTAGGGTCCACACGTCTGAGTAAGAGGGACCTAAGTGTATCTGCTATGGGTAAGTCTGATTCATGGTGCTCTCACTGAGTGTTATCCTCCACAGGTTCTACCTTGTTGAGAGCAGAGCGACGATCTGGGGACGAGTCCAGTGATCAGGACTATGGCGAGAGCCGGTGTTAGCAGCTTGTAAGTCCACCACCACAGCGAGAGGTACTTACCATCGAGAGTTACGTCTCAGTATGGGCTCCAGCTAACTCATCGCCCACTCCACGTCTGATATCCCAGGTTGTTCGCCATGACAGCACCATATTGCCTTGTTCGTTACTTCACCAGGCAAGTATCTGGATGTTGTTAGTGTCCCAGTTGTGAGCCTGACAGACTGCCTTCATGCCAGCTAGCTAGGATGTCTTCGCTACCAAGTGCCTGGTACCATGTGGTGTATGATATTGTGAAAGAACTATTTTCTACTTTGAACTCTATCTACACTATCTACTCTAGCTACATTATTCAAACAATGTCTAAATACGGATTACCTTCCCCCTTAATAATAGAGATAATAATAATAATAATAAACCCTAGTATAACAGCCAGTCCCCTTTTGGTAGGCCAGTATATTCCACATGGCTAATAACAAGTGTCATATATCAGTCTAATATTACTGTGTCGTGTAGTTTTGATGTTTGCATTTTGCCCAATGCCTTTATAATGCATATCTTTTATATTGTTGCTGTTCTTTGTTAGCCTTGAATGATGTGTGAATGAAATAATGTATGAAAGAGAGTGATAGAAGGGCAGAATGTTAGACGGGCCTGCGTGCCCAATTCTTAACCCTTTGAAAATAAAGTTTGTTCGTTCGTTCGTTTCAGCAAGGGAGATATCTGTGCTGTGATATCTGCGTTATGAGTCGGATGATCTGCGAGGGTTGCATAGACAGTTGGGACTGCTACTACCATTGAGTGAGAGATCACCCTCTCGCTATACCCGCAGTACCATCGACACTTCCAGACGCTTCAGAGGAGTGTCCTAATTCCTCAGCCACCCGAGAGACAGTATTTAGCTCTACCGTAGGGTGGTCCAGACATCGGGGACGTCATCCACCGGAGGTCCCAAGTAGCAGTGAGTGGACTCGCCAGCCATCCTGTCCAAGTGGAGAAACCTATACCTGGCGGGAGGCCGGATATACTTGGTGAGCGTGTCCGACTTACCCGATAGTGGAAGACTTGAAGCCCTGACGATGATGACACTTTCTCCAGGAGGCTACTCGATCCTTGCCACTTCTTATCTCTCATAGATACTGCAAGGACTATCTCAGAATCATCATTATCATTCTCATTCATCTTGTATAATACACCATATTGTTAACATAGTTAGCTGCCAGAGTTGTGTCATGAGTTCAGGACGAGGTTTGAAAGGGTAACGTCCCTTGGTTGATAGCGAGGGAGATAGTGATCCAAGGGTCGAAGGGGTTATGTGGACTGAGGTCATCTATGTCCCAGGGCTAAAGGTATCCCGTTGTTAAAGTGTGATAGCAGGTTCCCCTCACCCCAGGGAGTCCTGTGACAATAAGGAATCTTGAAGATCTACTAATAGACGGAGAAGACCTTAGACTTGTAAAAAACCTATATTGGAAACAACAAGGGGCCATCAGAATATATAATGATGTATGTAAATATCAGTCTTTTAAAAGAGGTGTGAGACATGTATAGTGAAAATATTTTCAGAAATATTGAAGATATCGAAGGAATCAACATCTGGGGACGATACATTAATAACACTAGATATGCACATAAATGTGGGAAGGCTAAAGAAAGCTGGTTAAACGAGCAATGCAAAAAAATTGAATTAAATTCCATTAAAGATACAAAAAATATGCACAGACAAATCAGTGAGCTTACAGGAAGAAAAATAAGAATAAATACGGGGTGTTTGAAATCAAAAACAGGAAAGATAATATTAGAGGAAGATGCTATAATAAAGAGGTGGAATGAGTATATAAGAGAATTATATGTAGGAGAAAGGGAAGAATTAACAGAAGATAGTAACTTAGAAGGTCCACCTATTCTGAAAGAAGAAGTCGCTGACGCTATGAAACGTATGAAGAAAGGAAAAAGAGCTGGGCCAGATGAAATCACAATAGAAGAATTAGAAGTATTGGGAGAATTTGGAGTAGATATATTAACCAAAATGTTGAATGATATTTACAGCAGTGGATATTTACCCAGTGATATGCTGAAATCTGTATTTATAGCTATACCAAAAAGACTAGGAGCAATTGATTGTGAAGATTTTCGTACAATTAACCTTATAAACCATATCACTAAGCTTCTACTCAGAATCATAATGAGAAGAACCAAAAAGAAAATAAAAATGGAAATTAGTGAAGAACAGTATGGATTTGTGGAAGGAAAGGGCACAAACAATGCAATTTATACATTACGGACACTAATAGAAAGGTCAATAGAGAAACAGAGAGACATATATTTGTGCTTCATAGATTATACTAAGGCATTTGATAAAGTAAAACATGATGAACTGATTAAAATGTTGGAAGATATCAACATTGATGGAAAAGATTTAAGAATAATATAGAATGTTTACTGGAACCAAGTAGCAGCAATTAAAATGGGAAATAAAGAGGGTAGTTACGAACAGATAAAGCTAGGAGTACGACAAGGGTGTGTCTTGTCACCAGATCTTTTCTCCCTGTATAGCGAAGTAATAATGAGAGAGATCAAAGAGATGCCAGGAATACTAGTTGGAGGTTATAATATAAATAATATACGCTATGCAGATGACACAGTATTGGTGGCGGATAATTCAACAGACCTACAACGATTATTAGACGTTGTAGTAACAGAGAGTGCAAGGAAAGGACTCTCCTTGAATATCAAGAAAACAGTAACAATGGTAATTTCAAAGAAAATGGTGACACCAAAATGTGACATAGAAATAGAAGGGAAAATCCTTAACCAAGTTGATAATTTTAGATACCTAGGGGCATTTATAACATCAGATGGAAGATGTACAACAGAGATTAGGAGCAGAATAGGGCAGGCAAAAGCCGCATTTCAGAAAATGAAGAGTATCTTATTCAATAAGTCACTATCACTGAATGTAAGAAAGAGAGTGCTGAAATGCTATGTAGAACCAGTTTTGCTGTATGGCAGTGAATCTTGGATTGTAAATGAACAAATTAAGAAGAAATTAGAATCAACAGAGATGTGGTTCCTGAGACGAATGTTGCGAATTCCTTGGACTGCCAGAGTAACTAACGACGACTGCCTGAAACAGGCTAATGAAACTAGAACATTATATACAACAATAAGACAGAGACAAACAGCTTTCTTCGGTCATGTGATGAGAAGAGAGGCATTGGAGAACATCGTAACAACTGGAAAGATCGAGGGGAAGAGAGGCAGAGGTAGACCAAGAGAAGTGATGCTGGATGGATTGAGACGGTGGCATGGAGGAATATCAGCAGCAGAGTTGATCCAGAAAACCAAAGACCGAGATCTGTGGAGTGCCATGAACACCTACGCCAGCCGGCACGGCACTTGATGATGATGATGATGCACATGATACAGTCTTGATTGCAGACAATGAACAGGACCTGCAAAATTTAATAATGCGGTTGTTGAACACAGTGAACAACTAGGGTTAGAATTGAATAGTAAGAAGACACAGATTATGGTCATCACTGGGAAGAAGGAAATACCACAATGTGATATACGGTTAAATGGGCATATTCTTAAGCAATTGAATCGGTACAGTTATCTCGGAACAGTCATAACATCTGATGGGAGATGCCTTGAAGAGATTCATTCATTCATTCATTCATTCATTCATTCATTCATTCAATCATTCATTCATACATTCATTCATTCATTCATTCATTCATTCATTCAGTTACATGTCCTTTGCAGAACCTCGCTCCCATAACACCCTTCCGGAAAACTTCTCGATCATCAGCAAGATGTCCCGCGTCAGATACACCCATCTGGAGATCATCCCCCACATCCTGCACCCATCTTCTCTTTGACCTTCCTCTTACTCTCTTCCCAGGCACATACCCTTCCATTATTGTTCTCTCCAAACTTTCGTGACGTTTTAAGCGACCAAAATATGTCAATTGTCTTTGTTTTATCGTCTTTAATAGCCAACCTTCTTCAATATTCAACTCTTGAAGTATGGATGCATTTGTTCTTTTCTGTACCCAAGATATTTTTAGAACTCGTCTATAACATTTATATTCAAAGGCGTTTATGCGCTGTTCAACTTGTTTAGTAAGTGTCCATGTCTCACAGGCGTATGTTGCAATGGGAAAGATGCATGCTCTTAAAAATCTAATTTTTGTTGTTCTGTCTGTCCCACTCCATAATTTATTCAGCTTTTTTAGTTTTTGAAGAGCAATTGATAGTTGCCGTTTAATTTCTTTCATTATGTCAACGTTGTTGGTAATCAATGACCCAAGATATTAAAAATGTTCCACCACCTCCAATTTTTCCCCATTAATGTATATTTCTTTCTCCATAGTAGTTGTATCTGTATGCATTATCTTTGTTTTTGCTATGTTAAGATATAAGTTGTGATTTTCACTATTCAATTGAGTTGAGGCTATTAGGTTTTCTATGCCATTCTGTGTTGTGGATAGTAATACTGTATCATCAGCATATCGAATCTCTGGTATGTCATGACCGCCGATATTTAGGGCATCTTATAACTCCCTGTTTATATCATCTCTTACATTTCTCATTATATTTTCGGCGTACAGGTTAAACAAATAGGGTGACAGCACGCAGCCCTGACGGACTCCTTGCTTGATGTCAAACCAATCTGATGTCTCGCCATCTCTTCTAACTGCTGCTTGTTTTTCTAGATAGAGCATTTTTATGAGTTGTACTACATGTGATGGAAAGCCCATATTCTTCATGATTTCCCAAAGTTTCTGATGTTGTACACAGTCAAATGCCTTTGAATAATCCACAAAACATGAGAATAGGTTTACATTAAATTCTCTGCACTTCTCTTTTATTAAACGCATGTTGAATATGTGATCTCTTGTTCCTCTTCCTTGTCTAAATCCAGCTTGAACCACGTTAATCTCTTCTTCCATTTTCTTACGAAGTCTTCCCATTATGACTTTTAGTAGAATTTTACTTGCATGACTGATCAGGGCAACAGTTCTATAGTTGATGAATAATTCAGGTTGCCCTTTTTGGGTATTGGAATGAAGATAGTTCTCTTCCAATCTTTTGGCCATATACCATATTTCCATATCTTTTTACATAATGCATGATATATGTGTATGCTTTCTTCTCCTCCCGCTTTAATTAACTCAGCTGGTATCTCATCACATCCAGGTGATTTACCATTCTTCAGGTTCTTTATAGCCCAAGCAATTTCATCTAATGAGGGTTCAGGTTCTGTCTCTGCTGTCGTTGGCTCATGTATCTCATTCATATCCTCACTGTCACTCATATCATACATTCCACTGCAGTACTCCTGCCATCTTTCTAGAATTTGTCTAGATTCTGTTAAGTTATTTCCCATCTTGTCACAGATAACATTCAATTGAGGTTGAACATTTCTTGTCAATAACTTCATTTCTTTGAACATTTCATAATCTCTTCCAGTCTTATGATATTGCTCTATTCTGGAACAGCAATCTTGTATATATTGATTGTTGTTCTTTCTTGTGTTCTTTCTTATTTCTTGAGTTAAAGATTTATACTTCATCCTGCTGTTATCGGATTCATCTCCTTTCTTTTTCAGCTCTCTTCGTTGTTTTATTAATTCTAACGTGTCTGTTGTAATCCATGGCTTAAGTTGCTTTTTCTTGGTTGGAATGAAATCTTTAGCTGCAGTTATCAAAATATCTCTAGCTTGTACTGCCAGTTCATCAGGTGTCATTTCTTCTTGTACAGACATCAAGACCCCAAAGCGATTCCTAACTTCTATGTTGTATGCATCTGGTATTTTTGTGAGATCAAAACGAAGTGACCTTGGTCCTCGGGTAAGCTTTTAGAGTTTTAATTTCAGATCTGCTTCTAATAACTGATGATCTGTATCACAGTCTGCACTACGTAGGGTTTTTGCAGATGTTATGCTTGATCTCCATCTTCTTTGTATTAAAATATAATCTATCTGATTTTTGGTAATACTGTCTGGAGACTTCCATGTGAAGAGCCTTCTTGGATGTTGTTTAAAAAGCGTGTTGGCTATCGTTAACTTATTTTCTGTGCAAAATTCAATTAATTTATCACCTGCATCATGTCTATTTCCTAATCCAAATTTTCCTAAAATGTGTCTCTTATTTTCAGCTCTTCCTGCACCTACTTTTGCATTAAAATCTCCCATTATTATTGCTATATCATTATGACCAATCTTATTTAATGTGTCTTGTAGTGTGTTGTAAAAATCTTCAATTTCGTCCTCCTCTGCTGTTGAAGTAGATGCATATATCTGTATGAGAGTTGTGTTTTTTTGGACGGCCTTTAAGTCTAATAGTGAGGATTCTATCACTAACTGGATTATATCCCATTAAAGCTTTTGTAGTTGTCTTATCTAAACAAAATGCAGCTCCACTCTGGCCTTCGACGTCACTACCAGAATAAATGAAAATACTTCAATTTTCAGTTGTAAAATGTCCCTTGCCGCTCCAGCGATGTTCACTAATGCCTAAAATTTGAATGCTTAGCCTCTCAATCTCATCACACACTACTTTAAGCTTTCCCTCATACAGACTTCTCACATTCCACGTTGCTCTTCTCACTCAGTTTCTTAGTCTGACACAGGGGATTTCCTTGGTAACACAGTCAGGATTAACTACGTCATCACGATTACTAGTACTGGTCCCTGCGTCACACTCTTCCCCAGTGTTATCTGATCTGCCTGGCCTGGGAGTCTTGCCACCTGATCTCTTTCTTATTATGTTTTCTTTCATGGTTGTTATGTTTTCTTGGCAAGTTTTGCAGAAGGTAGTTTGCCATTGCTTTCCTTCTGGGCAGTGACTGTACTAGTCGGTGGCCATAGCCATTGTCTCTACTGATGAGATCATCTGCCTATCGCCGCAGAGTGCAAGACCATAACCAACAACAATCTGTCGGCTGCTCTCACACTCCATCCACCACCTGCTTACATGGCTTCACGTAACCCTGATCGGGGGGCTAAACGGGTACTCCACCTTGCCCAAGGGTGTCCCGTAGACTAACGGGGGAATGGAGGCGTCTTACATCTCCTTTGATAGGGGATACCCCTACCCCGATAACCGGCTGAAGAGATTAGAACAAGAATTGCCATCGCGAAGGTAGCCTTTTGCAAGATGGAAAACATACTGACCTATAAAAAGATATTAGTTGAAACCAGAAAAAGAACGAACGAACGAACGAACAAACTTTATTTTAAAAGGGTAACAAATTGGGCACGCAGACCCGTCTTACATTCGGCCTTTTCAGTCACTCATCTATCATTCATCAAATGTGCATGTTACATTTACATAGGGGAAAAAATATTGTCAAATGGATTTTGTAAGCACAAACAATGCATATTACGCATGGTACATCCACATGGGGAGGGGGGGGGGGGGGGCATTGTCAAATGAAAGTTGTAAACATAGTCAGTGCATATTGCAATGTTGTGAGAAACATCCCCCATTCACCCTCACATCCCGCAGCCACTCACACATGCCGCAGACACCCACGCATCCCCCACCCACCACACCACCCACACCCACCCACACATACCTCCACGCACTCACACAGACCCAGGAAATCATACATGCCGCCACCCACCCACTGATTCCCCCACCCACACACATTTCCCTTAAAAAAAGTCGCTTAAAAGTCGACAGGGTCGACTTCATCGCACCAGGTTTTATCCCATATGGCTCGGTCTCTTTCCGCAGCGCGGAAAGCGTCGCACAAAGCACGAACTCCGTAGCTTTTAGCGACGACCCACAGGAGTCTCCGAAACATTTAACTCGTAAACCGAAGGGCGCGGCCTGGAATCGAACCCACAACCTTCGGAGCACAAGTCAAACGGCTTGACCACTTCGCCACAGAGACTCCCTTGTGCTGATGGCACATTTCCCTACCCACACATACATCCCCCACCCATCCCATAACCGACACGCACATACCCCCGCCAACCCACAGTTACCGCACCTATCCACACATACAGCCCGCACCATCACAATTTTCCCCACCCATCCACACACACACATCAGCCAACCTACACCCACTCACCCACCCAATATCCGCCACCTCTCAACTACACATCCCCCACCTATACACACATCCCCACCAACAAACACATCTCCCCACCTGCCCACACATATCCCCCACCCATAAACACCCAAAAACACACGCCTCCCACCTACACACACCCCACCATCCACATATACCCCACCCACATATATCCGCCGCTCACACACATCTTCCCACAAACACACATCCCCCACCCATATGTTGAAGTGCTACATAGAACCTATACTTTTGTATGAATGTGAAGCGTGGACAATGAGCAGTAAAGCTGATACACATCTGATGGCTGTGGAAATGTGGTTTCTGAGGAAAATGCAAAGAATACAATGGACAGACAGAAAAACCAATGAACAAGTCCTTCAAGAAACAAATGAAGATCGTAAACTTATTAGAATCATTAGACGTAGACAGTCAAAATTGTTTGGGCATGTAATGAGAAGAAATGTCTTGGAGAACTTGGTGACAATTGGCTAGATCGAAGGGAAGAGACCAAGGGGAAGACTGAGAAGTAAATACCTGGATGGTTTGGCCACGTGGCATGGTCAAGATAGGAACACAGAGCTGCTTCACGACTCTGATGATCGAGTTAGATGACAGAACATGACCGCCCACACTTATCGGCATGGCACATGATGGATGTTGAGTGTTGATACATAGAGTGAATTCTGTGTTGTGATGTTGAGTGTTGATACAGAAAGTGAATTATGTGCTGTGATGTTGTTTGTTGATACAGAGAGTGAATTATGTGTTGTGATGTTGTGTGTTGATACAGAGAGTGAATTATGTGCTGTGATGTTGTGTGTTGATACAGAAAGTGAATTCTGTGTTGTGATGTTGTGTGTTGATACAGAGAGTGAATTCTGTGTTGTGATGCTGTGTGTTGCTACGGAGAGTGAGTTCTGTGTTGTGATGTTGAGTGTTGATACAGAGAGTGAGTTCTGTGTTGTGATGTTGTGTGTTGATACAGAGAGTGAATTATGTGTTGTGATGTTGTGTGTTGATACAGAGACTGAATTCTGTGTTGTGATGTTGAGTGTTGATACGGAGAGTGAGTTCTGTGTTGTGATGTTGAGTGTTGATACGGAGAGTGAGTTCTGTGTTGTGATGTTGAGTGTTAATACAGAGAGTGAGTTCTGTGTTGTGATGTTGTGTGTTGATACAGAGAGTGAATTCTGTGTTGTGATGTTGTGTGTTGATACGGAGAGTGAGTTCTGTGTTGTGATGTTGAGTGTTGATACGGAGAGTGAGTTCTGTGTTGTGATGTTGAGTGTTGATACAGAGAGTGAGTTCTGTGTTGTGATGTTGAGTGGTGATACAGAGAGTGAATTATGTGTTGTGATGTTGAGTGTTGATACGGAGAGTGAATTCTGTGTTGTGATGTTGAGTGTTGATACGGAGAGTGAGTTCTGTGAAGTTATGTTGAGTGTTGATACGGAGAGTGAGTTCTGTGTTGTGATGTTGAGTGTTGATACAGAGAGTGAATTCTGTGTTGTGATGCTGTGTGTTGCTACAGAGTGTGAATGCTGTGTTGTGATGTTGAGTATTGATTCAGAGAATGAATACACTTGTGATGGTGGTGGTTGACACACACACAGAGAAGAGAGAGAGAGAGAGAGAGAGAGAGAGAGAGAGAGAGAGAGAGAGAGAGAGAGAGAGAGAGAGAGAGAGAATCCTAGTCACATGATGTCGATTGTTGATACAGAGATTGAATTGAGTGACGTAATGTTGATTGTGATTCAGAGATGTAATCCAGCCATGTGTTGTGACGTCTCTGATAGATTGTAGAAAGCGTCAACCGTACACATTCCGATTATTTAAAACCATACAGCTCAAAACGACTCATTCCTTACCTACTTCAGATACTGGCGATGTACACAAATGTCAGACAGAATGGCCCAGTCTGTAGCCTGCTGAAGTGACTCACATGGCTCGGAGCTGGAGAATTTATACCAACCAGCACTAGTGATTGCCAATAAAGTACACCAATGTATGAATACATAATTTTATTTGATCCTATTGAACATAATAATTTGGCAAGAAAAGATGGGCGGTGGAATGGAGAGTCACGCGGGATTGATTTCACCTTCAGAACAGCTGGCAACGAGGACTGCGGGCAGACGTGTGATCTGTTAAACGTGTACAACAAACTGTTAGGGGATAGAGAGGGGGGAGAGAGAGAGTGCGAGAGAAAGAGGGAGAGAGAGCGAGAGAGTGAGAGAGTGAGAGAGAGCGCAAGAGAGGGATGGAGAGGGAGACAGAGTGCGAGAGAAAGAAGGAGACAGAGCGAGAAAGAGTGCAAGAGAGGGAGAGAGAGAGAGGGAGAGATAGAGAGTGTGAGAGAAAGAGGGAGAGAGAGTGTGAGAGACAGCGAGAGAGAGAGAGAGAGTGAGCGAGCGGGAAATAGTGAGAGAGTGAAAGAGTGAGATAGACAACGAGAGATAGCGAGAAAGTGAGAGAGTGAGAGAGAGAGAGTGAGAGAGAGCGAGAGAGGGAGCTAGAGAGAGAGAGAGAGAGAGAGAAAGGGAGCTAGAGACAGAGAGAGTGAGAGAGAGAGAGTGACAGCGAGAGAGACGATGTGTACTGTCACTTGATCTGCTCAACATATACACTGACAAAACACTGAGATGTTCATGTAATATTATCATGGCGTTGTTCAGGTCCCATACACATCATCATTGGCACCTTGCCGTCTTGACAGACGATAGTTTGACCTTCAAAAAGGCATAATAACTACTACCTATGGCGGTAGCGAATGTGACTGATAAGGTCAATTTGCGCTGTAAATGTTCGTCCACAGTGGGTGCATGTGAACACATGGCCATTTCCACCATCATGCACCATCTTACGTCTCACACGCTCTGTGTGTGACTTATCTGCAATGATTTTCTCCTTTATCTTTATTCCATTTCTGATATTTGCCCTCCATGCAACACGTTCAGCGGCGACTTGCTCCCACTGTGCATTATCAATGCGTGCATCAATCATGTCCCGCTTACACACACCTTTGTATCGTAGTAGAGGCCGACCCTGAGATCTCTTACCCATCTGTAATTCACCATAAAAAAGATGTCCTTTGGTAGTCTACCATTATCCATCCTCCTATGATGTTTTATCCATCTAAGTCTACGAAGACTGATCATGGAATAAACCGTCACACAACGTGATCGTTCCAATACTTCAGTATTTGTGATTTTGTCTCGCCACTTAATACCAAGAATTATTCACAGATACCGCATATGAAAGCTGTTTAAACGTTTCTCTTGGTGTAAGTAAGTTGTGTAGGTTTCACTGCCATAAAGAAGAGTATTAAGGACACAGGCTTGATAGACAAAGACTTTTGTTTTGGCAGTAAGCTTCCCAGACTCTTTTTCTTAACCAGTTCATTGTTGTTGTTGCCTTACCGATCCGGATGTTGATTTCCTGATCTAGGGATAATTTGCTATTTACCACTGATCCTAGATATGTAAAATGGACAACCATCTCTAGTTCGGCGTCGTCAATAAAGGTTGATGGTACCCCATGTGCACCTTGTGACATAATTTGTGTCTTCTTTGTGCTTATTGTTAAACCAAATTCAGACCAAGCATTAGAGAATGCAGATAGTAGACATTGCAATTCTTCCCCAGAGTGGGTTGTAAGTGCAGCATCATCTGCAAAAAGCAACTCTCTGATCAGTACCCTCCTAATTTTGGTCTTGGCCTTCAATCTTTGAGCATTGTAAAGGCCGCCATCTGAGCGTGAGTGAATGTATATACCACCATCCTGATCACGAAAGGCATAATTCAGTAGAAGTGAAAAGTATATTCCAAAGAGGGTGGGAGCTAGTACACAACCTTGCTTAACTCCACTCTCTATTTCAAACTCTTCAGAAGTTTCACCATCAAACTTGATTATACCCTTCATGCCTGTGTGGAACGATTCCACAATGGACAGAAGAGTTGGCGGGCAGCCTATCTTCTTTAGTGCCTTGAACAGACTCTCACAACTGACCAAATCAAATGTCTTTGTGAGGTTGATGAAGGCAATAAACAGTGGTTGATTCTGTTCACGGCATTTTTCTTTCATTTGTCGCAATGAGAATATCATATCAATGGTAGACCGGTTCTGTCGAAAGCCTCACAGTTCTTCGAGGTAGACTTGATCTCTTAGGACTTGAAGTCTGCGCAGAACAATTCTGGCAAATACTTTTCCAACAATACACAGAAGTGAGATACCCCTATAGTTGTTACAGTCGCTCCGATCGCCCTTGTTCTTGTACAGCGTTATGATGCTTGAATCTTTAAAATCCTTTGGGACTTGTCTTTGTCGCCAGCATAGCTCTATTAGATGGTGGATCTGTAGAGTGAGTGTGTCTTGCTCACCCCTGATTACCTCTATTGGAATCCCATCCTTACCTAAAGCCTTGCCAGATGCAAGTTCATTTATAGCACACTTAACTTCTGTTATGGTGGGAAGTGTGTCCAGGTGGTCAAGAGTTGGTAGAGCCTCTATGGCGTTGAGGGCATCATCCGCTAGTTTGGTCTTACTTGAGTAAAGCTCCGAATAGTGCTCTGCCCATCTGTCCATCTGCTGTTTCTTATCAGTTATAATTTCTAAAGTCAAGGTTTTCAATTGTGAACTTCTTTTGATCACTTGACCACCGGCTTTCTTTATTCCTTCATACATGCCTCTGATGTTTCTCTTATCACTCGCGATTTGAATGGACTCACATAAATTGATCCAATAATTTTTCACACTGCCTGGCAGCCTTTTGTACATCCTTCCTAGCTTGTTTTAGTTAAGAGAGCTATCTTCTTCTTATCAATCAAGGGCTGCAGAGTCTGGCTGTTTGCAGCAAACCAGTCCTGCCTCTTATGATCCACACAGTGCCGTAAACGCCTACAGCAGTTTTATAAAGAGTCTCCTTGAGCTGAGCAAACTTTTCATTAACTGTACAATTGTCTTCACGTTGCTGTTGAAACTGAAAGCACTCTTCAGGATCGTGAGTGTTAATAATATTAAACCTGGGGCTAGATTTGTTTTTAGCTGTTTAGATTCTCTTTGGTCTCAGTGTAACCCTTGCAACAACCAACGAGTGAACCGTATAACAGTCAGCACTGTGGTAACTACGAGTCAATGATATATGGTTCAGATGTTGTCTACGTGTGATTATGAAGTCCGGCTGGTGCAAATGGCCGGATCTTGGATGTTTCCATGTGACCTTATGCAGCTCTTTTGTTTTTAAAATGGAGTTTGTAATACATAGGTCATTTCTAGTTCAATGCTCTAGCAGGCATTGCCCATTTTCATTCATGCGACCGATGTTGTATTTTCCAAGGCACACTGGCCATGAACTCGAGTCCTTGCCCACACGAGCATTTAAATCACCAAGCATATAAATGTAGTCAGATTTTGGAACTGCCTTGATCACGGAGTCTAACTCCTCATAGAATGAATCCTTCACATCATCAGAGGAATCGAGTGTCGGAGCATATGCAGTAATAATGGTGGAAAAACCACAAGAGGTTTCCAAGCGCAGGGATAATAGTCTTTCATTTCCTCCTGCTGGAATTTCAATCATTTCCAGTAGAGAATTCTTCACTGCAAAGCCAATACCGTGTTGCCTTTTTTTCTGCCTGCCCTCTACACTTCCAAAAAAAGGTGTAATTGTTTTTCCTGAGTGATCCTTTCTCAGCGAGGCGAGTCTCCTGCAGGCCAGCAATATCAATGTTAAGACGAATGAGTTCGGAATCAATCGCAGCCGTTTTTCTCACATCGTTAATATTGGTCAAATCAGTGAAAAATCCTAGCCATATGGTTCTCACGTTCCAGGTTGCAAGCTGCAGCTTGAGGTTTCTATTTTTCTTTTTATTAGTACCTAGTGCATTTGTTTTACAGCCTGCGATCCAGATTTTGTCCTAGCCCCAAGCACTCATTGAAGCTTGCAGGCTGTGGTGGATCAGCACCCAATTGGCCGAGGGCTGCCCATCTTGACGCGGGCGGTAGCTGATCAGTGACACCTGTAGGTGTCTCTCACCGTCAGAAGTAACGCGTGGCGCCCTATGTCTACCCAACTGACAGGGACTTATAACCCGTAACAGTTGCCTCTCGCTTTGATTCCGAGACCGGTAAAGAAAAGGGATGGAGTTATTGCCTCTCCGTAGCACAAAGCCTGGGCTAACATATAGAGATCATGTGTTGCCCATGCAGCATGATCTCTCTTTCGGCCTGCCAACGTGAGACATTTTGTATGTGTCTAGATGTGAAGAGGTGTGAGTGTGTGGATGATGTGTGTGAGTGTGGGGATTTGTGTGGCTGGGTGATGTGTGGGTGTGGGTTTGCGTTTGGATGGGCTGGGGTGTGTGGGTTTTGGTGGGTAGTGATATTTGTGGGTGTTGATAGATGTGTGGGGGTGAAAGTAGGGGTGTGGGTATTGGTGTGGGGACTGTGTGTATGGGTGGAGGATATGTGTATGGGACGAATGCGGGGATGTGTATTTATGTGGGTGGAGATGTGTGGATGGTTTGAGGAAGTATGTGTGGGTGGTGGGGTTGTGTGGATAGGGGATTGTGTGGGTGGATTGGGAATGCAAGGGCGGATGGGGAGAGATTTATGGTGTCTGGGTTTGAGATATGTGTGCGGTGTATTGGTGGAGGATGTGTGCATGGTGTGTGGGTGGGGTATGTTTGTGGTGATATGGGTGAGGATATGTGTGTGGGTGGGGGATGTTTGTGATGGGTGCGGGGAATGTGTGTATGGGTGGGGATATGTGTGGGTGAGAAGGGGATGTATGGTGGTTGGGGGAAGTATTGGGGGTGTGTGGATGGGAGATGTGTGATCGGATGGGGAATGTGTGGGTGGGTGTGTGTGAGTGGCTTATGGTTGTGTAGGTGGGTGAGGGAGTTGTATGTGTCGGGGTGGGATGCGTGAGTGGGTGGAGGATGTGTGTGGGTAGGGGTATTGTGATCGATAGATGTTTGGTTGGGGGTGGGTGGTGGCGTAGTGGAGGATGTGTGCGTGAGGGAGTGTGTGTTTGTGGACGGGTAGGGAATGCGTGTGTGGGTGGGGAGATGTGTGTGGTGTGTTGGTTGGGGAGATGTGTGTGGTGTGTTGGTTGGGGATATTGAGTGGGTGAGGTATGTGTGTGTGTAGGTGTGGGATTTTTGTGGTGTGTGAGTGGGGGTATGTGGTTTGGATGGGTAAGGGTATCTGTGTGGGTGTGGGTGGGAATATTGTGTGGTATGTGGGTGGGGGATATG
>OY992884.1:3944416-4001288 GCA_963921405.1 Cepaea hortensis
AAGGACACTGTCCTGTCTATAAACCCAATGCCATGTCTATTAATGGGGGTATGGTCCTGTCTACTCTGCCCATGCTATACCTATGTCCTGTCCCTGTCATATGTCCTGTCTTTCATACTCCTGAGACTTTGACATCCCTACCTTTGTAAAAACTATTTTGTGACGAAACAGATAAATAAGCCTATAATTCGGACTGACTTATTTGGACAACGACCTTGAAACGTTAAAGGGCTTTTGAGATTTGGACCATGGAATGTACAGACACTATATCGAGCTGGAGCGGCCGAAGAACTAACCCGGGAGCTGGTTGAATATCACATGGATATAACAGCAATTCAAGAAATAAGGTGGCCAGGAGAGGGTACTTTAGAGCAAACTGGAATGATTGTAATATATGGAGGAAACACCCAAAATAAACAATAATTAGGAACAGGATTTGTCATCAAAAAGGAGTTATGGTGGAACGTTCTAAACTTTAAAGCTGTTAATGGCAGGATTAGTAAATTACTAATAAAAGGTAAGTAGAAAAATATAACAATGATTAATGTACATGCACTTACTGAAGAGAAAGAAGATGATATTAAAGAAGACGTTTATAATGATCTGGAAGATGTCATAGAAGAAACCCCCAAACATGACATCCTGATTGTGCTGGGAGACTTTAATGCAAAAATACGTAGAGAGCAAACTTATAAAAAAGTTGCCGGTATGGAAAGCCTACATACAACTTCAAATGACAATGGATTGAGAGTCATCAACCTAGCAGAAGCCAAAGGACTGCAGATCAGCAGTACCAGACTGCAAAGAAAAGATATACATAAACAAATTTGGAAAACATGTGACAAGAGAACCTATAATCAAATAGATCACATTTTAATTAACAACAAAAACGCATCAAACATACAGTGACCACTTCCCGTTGGAGCAAAATTTTACATATAACTTATGTGAGCATTCTATGCTAAATTAAAAATGTTACACCCAACATATAACAAAGAAAAACTACAAGAAAGTACAATCAAAGATAAATTTGCAGATGAAATAAAATGTCAACTTGAAATTCTACAAAACCCGTTTGAGGAAAGCGTTGACCAAACTTGGTTGAACATCAAGAATACAATTCAATCTACCGCAGAAAGATGTCCCGGTGTGTTAACCACGCATAGAAAGAACAGATGGTTCAATCAAAAATGTGAAGAAGCAGTCATTAGGAAAAACAGTTGTGGTTAAATGACATCAACAACACCCAAAATGAAGAGCAATATAGAATTGCATGTAAAGAGGCTACAAAAATAGTTCGGCATCAGAAGCGAGAATATATGAATAATATAATCAAAGATATGGAAACTAATCACCAGAAAAACTAATCCAGAAAGTTGTTTAAAGAACTGAAGTCAATGAAACGGGGGCACCAACACAACACATATTTTTTAAAAGACAAAAATGGGAATATGATAAATACCAATCAGGAAATGTGTAACACATGGACAGAATAATTTATTGAATTACTAAATTGTGAAGCTCCAAATAACACTTTCCCACAGGAAGCAGTTCTAACGTGTGAACCACAAATTTGAGAACCTGCTTTTGAAGAAATCCTATATGTAATAACACGTCTTAAAAACAATAAGGCAACTGGGGCTGATGAAATTGCTTCTGAATTTATAAAGGTAGGCGGTCATGCATTACATCTAAAGCTATACGAACTAATAATAAACATCTGGATGACATAAGAATTACCTCATGACTGGAAAGAGTCATTATTGATACCTATCTTTAAGGTAGCAGACAATTTCCAATGTGAAAATTATAGAGGTATATCACTCCTGTCCATAAGCTATAAGATACTATCTGCGGTATTACTAAAAAGACTAACACCGTATTCAGAAGACATATTAGGTGACTACCAGGCTGGTTTCAGACAAAACAGATCAACAATAGATCAGATATTTATCTTACGACAAATAGACGGGAAAAGTTGGGAATATAAAAGAGATCTCTATAACATGTTTGTGGATTTTTAAAAAGGCTTATGATAGTGTCCATAGGATTAGTCTATGGAATGCTTTACAGGAATTTGGAATACCAAGGAAGTTATTCAACATTTCAAGACTATGCATGGAAGATACTTATAATATAGTAACATATAAATGCAGGAAATCATACCTTTTGCAAATAACATCTAGCTTGAAACAGGGTGATGCACTATCGCCGCACCTTGTCAATCTGGCTCTAGAGAAAGTTGTAAGGAAGGTAAAGGAGGAATGTGGAGGAATGTGCTATTGGAGGAACATCCAAGCTGCTTGGTTATGCAGATGATATAGATAGTATAGGGGAAAATGAACAAAAGACATTAGAAATATTGACTCACTTAAAGGAAAAAGCCCAACAGATCAACCAAGATAAGACAGAATATATGGTAATTTCAAGAGAAGGAACGGCTAAAACCTCTGGCCACATACAAATAGATAGTATTGACCATTAAAAGAACGGAAATATACAAATACCTGGGTACAATCTTCAACTGCTCCAACATCATAAGGGAAGAAATACAAGCTAGAATCAATTCTTGAAATAAGATATACTATGCGCTACAACATCTACTAAAATCAAATGCGCTATCTCGTAACACCAAAATTACAATATACAAAACACTGATCAGACCCGTTGTGCTGTATGGCTCTGAAACCTAGAGTACAATGAAAGGAAACAAAGCCTTGTTACAAACCTTTGAGAACAAAGTTTTAAGACGCATCTTTGGACCCATTAGGGATACACAAAGTGGAGAGGGGAAAAGAAGAGGTAACAAAGACATTTATGATCTGTTTAAGTCCCCGCTAATCACTGGTGTCGTGAAGGCTAATAGACTACAATGGCTGGGGCATATAGAAAGAATGGAAGATAATAGGGAAACAAAACTCGCTTACACTCAAGAAATAAATGACCGTAGACCCCGAGGTAGACCAAGAAGACGGTGGAGAAATAATATATATATATATACAGACCTACAAGCACTTGGAATAAACGACTGGCAAGAGAAGGTCCACCAGAGAGACGAATGGAGACGGACTGTATCTGCAGCAAAAAACCTCAATTGCTCAGAACGCTGAAGAAGAAGAAGAAGATTATATATATATATATATATATATATATATATATATATATATATATATATATATATATATATATATATAGCCGGCTTCGTGGCTTAGAGGTTATGACTTTTCTCCGTAATCTCTTATACTCTCGCCATGTAACGTGATGACGGTAAGAATCAGCAGTGGTTCGAATCGCCACGGTGACTTGCGGGGTATGTGAGCCGGCCGCTCAGAAAGCAATGGCAAACTACTGAGCGTAATCTTGCCAAGAAATCAACATACAGCTGAAAGATGCTGGTGTTGACAGCGATGTCCTGTAAAGGATATGGTAAATATATATATATATATGCAAATAATAAATATTATGTTTCATTTCAGTGCGCTACGGAGGAAGATAGAGGTAAATAATTTCTACACATATTCATATGAGTTGAACAAGTATGTTGCTGTCCCTAAAGGTCCACACATATTCATATGAGTTGAACAAGTATGTTGCTGTCCCTAAAGGTCCACACATATTCATATGAGTTGAACAAGTATGTTGCTGTACCTAAAGGTCTACACATATTCATATGAGTTGAAAAAGTATGTTGCTGTCCCTAAAGGTCAACACATATTCATATGAGTTGAACAAGTAAGTTGCTGTCCCTAAAGGTCCACACATATTCATATGAGTTGAACAAGTATGTTGCTGTCCCTAAAGGTCCACACATATTCATATGAGTTGAACAAGTATGTTGCTGTCCCTAAAGGTCCACACATATTCATATGAGTTGAACAAGTATGTTGCTGTCCCTAAAGGTCCACACATATTCATATGAGTTGAACAAGTATGTTGCTGTCCCTAAAGGTCCACACATATTCATATGAGTTGAACAAGTATGTTGCTGTACCTAAAGGTCTACACATATTCATATGAGTTGAAAAAGTATGTTGCTGTCCCTAAAGGTCAACACATATTCATATGAGTTGAACAAGTATGTTGCTGTCCCTAAAGGTCCACACATATTCATATGAGTTGAACAAGTATGTTGCTGTCCCTAAAGGTCCACACATATTCATATGAGTTGAACAAGTATGTTGCTGTACCTAAAGGTCCACACATATTCATATGAGTTGAACAAGTATGTTGCTGTCCATAAAGGTCTAAACATATTCATATGAGTTGAACAAGTATGTTGCTATCCCTAAAGGTCCACACATATTCATATGAGTTGAACAAGTATGTTGCTGTCCCTAAAGGTCCACACATATTCATATGAGTTGAACAAGTATGTTGCTGTACCTAAAGGTCCACACATATTCATATGAGTTGAACAAGTATGTTGCTGTCCATAAAGGTCTAAACATATTCATATGAGTTGAACAAGTATGTTGCTATCCCTAAAGGTCCACACATATTCATATGAGTTGAACAAGTATGTTGCTGTCCCTAAAGGTCCACACATATTCATATGAGTTGAACAAGTATGTTGCTGTTCCTAAAGGTCCACACATATTCATATGAGTTGAACAAGTATGTTGCTGTCCCTAAAGGTCCACACATATTCATATGAGTTGAACAAGTATGTTGCTGTCCCTAAAGGTCCACACATATTCATATGAGTTGAACAAGTATGTTGCTGTCCCTAAAGGTCCACACATATTCATATGAGTTGAACAAGTATGTTGCTGTCCCTAAAGGTCCACACATATTCATATGAGTTGAACAAGTATGTTGCTGTCCCTAAAGGTCCACACATATTCATATGAGTTGAACAAGTATGTTGCTGTCCCTAAAGGTCCACACATATTCATATGAGTTGAACAAGTATGTTGCTGTCCCTAAAGGTCCACACATATTCATATGAGTTGAACAAGTATGTTGCTGTCCCTAAAGGTCCACACATATTCATATGAGTTGAACAAGTATGTTGCTGTCCCTAAAGGTCCACACATATTCATATGAGTTGAACAAGTATGTTGCTGTTCCTAAAGGTCCACACATATTCATATGAGTTGAACAAGTATGTTGCTGTCCCTAAAGGTCCACACATATTCGTATGAGTTGAACAAGTATGTTGCTGTCCCTAAAGGTCCACACATATTCATATGAGTTGAACAAGTATGTTGCTGTCCCTAAAGGTCTACACATATTCATATGAGTTGAACAAGTATGTTGCTGTCCCTAAAGGTCTACACATATTCATATGAGTTGAACAAGTATGTTGCTGTCCCTAAAGGTCCACACATATTCATATGAGTTGAACAAGTATGTTGCTGTCCCTAAAGATCCACACATATTCATATGAGTTGAACAAGTATGTTGCTGTCCCTAAAGGTCCACACTTATTCATATGAGTTGAACAAGTATGTTGCTGTCCCTAAAGGTCCACACATATTCATATGAGTTGAACAAGTATGTTGCTGTCCCTAAAGGTCCACACATATTCATATGAGTTGAACAAGTATGTTGCTGTCCCTAAAGGTCCACACATATTCATATGAGTTGAACAAGTATGTTGCTGTCCCTAAAGGTCCACACATATTCATATGAGTTGAACAAGTATGTTGCTGTCCCTAAAGGTCCACACATATTCATATGAGTTGAACAAGTATGTTGCTGTCCCTAAAAATCCACACATATTCATATGAGTTGAACAAGTATGTTGCTGTCCCTAAAGGTCCACACATATTCATATGAGTTGAACAAGTATGTTGCTGTCCCTAAAGGTCCACACATATTCATATGAGTTGAACAAGTATGTTGCTGTCCCTAAAGGTCCACACATATTCATATGAGTTGAACAAGTATGTTGCTGTCCCTAAAGGTCCACACATATTCATATGAGTTGAACAAGTATGTTGCTGTTCCTAAAGGTCCACACATATTCATATGAGTTGAACAAGTATGTTGCTGTCCCTAAAGGTCCACACATATTCATATGAGTTGAACAAGTATGTTACTGTCCCTAAAGGTCCACACATATTCATATGAGTTGAACAAGTATGTTGCTGTCCCTAAAGGTCCACACATATTCATATGAGTTGAACAAGTATGTTGCTGTCCCTAAAGGTCCACACATATTCATATGAGTTGAACAAGTATGTTGCTGTCCCTAAAGGTCTACACATATTCATATGAGTTGAACAAGTATGTTGCTGTCCCTAAAGGTCCACACATATTCATATGAGTTGAACAAGTATGTTGCTGTTCCTAAAGGTCCACACATATTCATATGAGTTGAACAAGTATGTTGCTGTCCCTAAAGGTCCACACATATTCATATGAGTTGAACAAGTATGTTGCTGTCCCTAAAGGTCCACACATATTCATATGAGTTGAACACGTATGTTGCTGTCCCTAAAGGTCTACACATATTCATATGAGTTGACCAAGTATGTTGCTGTCCCTAAAGGTCCACACATATTCATATGAGTTGAACAAGTATGTTGCTGTCCCTAAAGGTCCACACATATTCATATGAGTTGAACAAGTATGTTGCTGTCCCTAAAGGTCCACACATATTCATATGAGTTGAACAAGTATGTTGCTGTCCCTAAAGGGCTACACATATTCATATGAGTTGAACAAGTATGTTGCTGTCCCTAAAGGTCCACACATATTCATATGAGTTGAACAAGTATGTTGCTGTCCCTAAAGGTCCACACATATTCATATGAGTTGAACAAGTATGTTGCTGTCCCTAAAGGTCCACACATATTCATATGAGTTGAACAAGTATGTTGCTGTCCCTAAAGGTCCATATGATTCCGTGATACAAAATATATGTCAGGTGTCAGATTGTGTATAATGCGCATACGTTCTGATATCGTAGCTGCGTATACGGATTTGTATAATCCAACTGGTTTTCCTTACAGGTAATTTACAGATATATTCTTACACGCCATACCTCGCGTAGTTGAGTTGAGCTGACTCGAGAACTACCATCATGACACTCGGGACGTTTCCATACGTGCTACGTCCTCATCTTCAAATACCTTCGAGCCGCCCAAATACTTATGGCACCAGTAGCATTCTGATTATGTGTTCGTCTGGTCTTTCCTGGGAGATGTGTGTGTCGTCCAAATGCTCTTGTCACTCTCTTTATTCTCTAATAGTCGTTATGATCTTCTTCATCATTATACACACAATTCCAAAGGACTCCGACCACATCCTACTGAATCCGCACCACTGCCCAAAAAATTGATGTGAAATCAGTCAATCTACCGGTCTACTCATTTCCCACCATATAATTTATGTCTTTGCTAAAACAAACTGGCACTTTCTCTCTATTTTTGATTGTTAAATGGAAGATTGCTATTATGCCCGAAGCATGCCTGTTTTCATCCTTCTTATCACACTTTGTGATTCCGTTACAATCACGATACGTGTACGCTGTTTGTCCTCCAACAAGGTGAAACGCTGCCGCGACTGTCTCCTCCTCCATCTGAGACTAGATGTTGGGCAATCATAAGCCAGGCTCTCCTGCACCATACACCGTCCAGAAAACTTCGTCATCAACCCTCGTGCACATATTTTACCTCTTAGCACTGAGCCTTCCGTGCAGATGATTACATCGCAATGTCGCAAATTGTTATGGGTCAATGTGTGCACCTCCCATTCAGTGGTGCCTGCAGGCCAGTCCTTGAATTCAGTGATGCCTACAAGCCAATCTTTGAATTCCCGAATCGATGTTATTACGCCGCTGCAAACGTCTGCCTGCTCCAATCGGCATTCTGGCCGACTCCTCTCATCTCCCATTGTTCTCAAGCATGCACACTTTTCTGAGCGTGTCCTCTGCTTGAGCCATTCATGATATTCATCCTATCAGCAGGTGGACCGTCCAGGGATTCATGCAAGTCGTGCTTCATGTCTACAGCTTGAGTTTAATCTTGGGTAAGGCTAGGTTATATCGCATACACACTACTGTCTTGTTCCTTGTGCATCCCTGTATAACCCGCATTACATCAGTCCGTATGCATTCAAGTTTCACAACCTGACTCATGGACGCTTTGATCAGTCCCAAACCATAGTAAATTACTGATAGAATCAGATGTAGACACAGTATTAACATTATTTCCTCCATGTCAATTTCTGCCACGATCTTCAGCTCACCTAGTTCCTTCTTAGATCTCATAATAGCTGCTTCCATCTGATTCCTGAATGATATTCTTCTGTCAATGATGATTCCTAGGAACTTTTGTTTACTCTCTCTGTTAACATTTCTGACACTTAGTGTAAGACTTGAAAAGGAAGCTTTAACAATCCCGTTGTCGATTGAATACCGTATCAGGGGCACCTTATCTGGAATTAATGTAACTATCAATCTTTGTACACCAGTGGACCACTTTGTTTACTATCTCTGGAACTTGTGAGCTATTTGCATCCGGTCACTCCCTTCTTTATAAGCAAGGACTGCATCTTCAAATGTCAATATCCTTCTAATCAATGACGCTTCTGTGCTTGCAATATTGCATGTTTATATGTTGAATAACACATTCGACATTGCCGATACTTAGGTAATCCTTGGGTAATAATGACTCACACACACACACATAGATAGATAGATAGATAGATAGATAGATAGATAGATAGACAGACAGACAGACAGACAGACAGACAGACAGACAGACAGACAGACAGACATATAGATAGATAGATAGACAGACAGACAGACAGACAGACAGACAGACAGACAGACAGACAGACAGACAGACAGACAGACAGACAGACAGACAGACAGACAGACAGACAGACAGACAGACAGACAGATAGATAGATAGATAGATAGATAGATAGATAGATAGATAGATAGATAGATAGATAGATAGATAGATAGATAGATAGATAGATAGATAGATAGATAGATTCCTCTTTGGAATATACTTTTCACTTCTACTGTAATATGCCTTTCGTGATCAGGATGGTGGTATATACATTCACTCACGCTCAGATGGCGGCCTCTACAATGCTCAGAGACTGAAGGCCAGGACCAAGGTTGGGAGGGTACTGAACAGAGAGTTGCTTTTTGCAGATGATGCTGTAGTTACGACCCACTCTGAGGAAGAATTGCAATGTCTACTATCTGCATTCTCCAATGCTTGTTATGAATTTGGTTTAACAATTAGCAAAAAGATGACACAGATTATGTCACAAGATGCACATGGGGTACCATCAATCTTTATTGATGACGCCGAACTAGAGATGGTAGACCATTTTACATATGTAATATCAGTGGTAAATAGCAAATTATCCCTAGATCAGTTAATCGAAATCCGGATTGGTAAGGCAGCAAACAACAATTAACAGGTTAAGAGAAAGAGTCTGGGAGAATTGGAAGCTTACTGCCAAAACAAGGGCCCTTGTCTATCAAGCCTGTGTCCTTAGTACTCTTCTTTATGGCCTGGACGGCTTGCTCACACCAAGAGAAACATTTGAACAGCTTTCATATGCGGTGTCTGCGAAGAATCTTTGGTATTAAGTGGCAAGACAAAATCACAAATTCTGAAGTATTGGAAAGATCAGTGTGTGACGGTTTGTTCAAAGCTCAGTCTTCGTAGACTTAGGTGGATAGGACATGTTAGGAGGATGGATGATAGTAGAATACCAAAGGACATCTTTTTTGGTGAATTACAGATGGGTAAAAGATCTCAGGGTTGGCCTCTACTACGATACAAAGATGTGTGTAAGCTGGACATGACTGATACAGGCATTGATAATGCACAGTGGGAGCAAGTCGCCGCTGAACGTGTTGCATGGAGGGCAAACATCAGAAATGAAATACAAAGGAGAAAATTATTGCAGATAAGTCACACACCGAGCGTGTGAGACGTAAGGTGGTGCATGATGGTGGAAATTACCACGTGTTCACATGCACCCACTGTAAACGAACATTTACAACGCGAATTGGCCTTATCAGTCACATTCGCTACCGCCATAGGTAAAAGTTATTATGCCTTTTTAAAGCACACACTATCGTCTGTCAAGACGGCAAGGAGCCAATGATACCGATGATGATGAATGATATATATATATATATATATATATATATATATATATATATATATATATATATATATATATATATATATGCCGGCTCCCTAGCCGAGGGGTTAGCAGTTTCTCTGTTAACCCCGAATACTTTCGTGGTTGACGTGAGCGCACGAGAATTAGGAGTGGTTCGAGTCGCGCCAGTGACTTATGAGAGTATGGAGCCGGTCGCTCAGAAAGTCGTGGCGTGCTGATGAGCGTAATCTAGCCTAGGAATCAACATACAGCTGAAAGATGCTGGTGTTGACAGCAATATCCTGAAACAGGATGGCGGGTAAGATCAAATCTAGTTTCTGATCTCTAACAGTTTGTTTCCATTAATGTGTTAACGCTCGTCTATGCAATAATTCACACATTTTATCCCGTTGTCTACCTCTGTCCCTCTGTCCACGTAGTTTTCACGTTACCACATTATGTTCCATTTTAGGTTTTCTCATCAGGTGTCGAAAAATGACCACCTCTATAAGTTAGTTCTAGCGTCCAGCCAGAGGACATGTTAGATATGTGCAGGGGCATAACCTATTGCACCGGGAATGCAAGGACTGGCCAGCAGGCAGGTGCAAGACATGATTCATTATAATTCATGCTCAGGTGATGCAATCGTCAGCTTGGATGGCTCTGCCCATATACGCACAGGAAGTAAATGGGACTCAAAGGAAAGATTAAGTACGGTTTTAGTGAAGTTCATCTTGCCATATGAAACGACAATATTAAGGCTTAGAATGGAGTTAGAGGCACTCTCTGCAGCGTTCCAGTTCCAATGGCTGAAGAACAAAGAGCATACTAGTGACGTGATTGTAGCAACATAATCTGCGCTGCGTATAATTTTAACAATTTTCTGCAATAATTGCCTGTCTGGATATACAAAATGTATTCTTGCTGCTAATTAAAAATGTTGGTGATGACAGTTCCAATCTGTTCATTAACAGGTGACACGGGAGACGGGTTACTAAGTCATACTTGCTAATAATATTCCAATGCAATATCACTTTCGTAATATGTGCCACGCCTGTGTATTACCGTTGTCTCCGTGGCAAAGACAGGTTACTAAGTCATACTTGATATTAATATTCCAATTCAATATCACTTTAGTAATATGTGCCACGCCTGTGTATTACGTTTCTCCGTGGCGAAGTGGTCAAGCTGTTTGCCTCGCGCTCTGAAGGTTGTGGGTTTGATTCTGGGCTACGTCTTACGATTCCAGAGTGCATTTGTCTCGGAGATTCATGGCTGTAGTCGCTTGAGCTACGGATTTCGTACTTTGACGCTTTTCGGCAGGACGACCTGGGGAAAGAAACCGAACCATATGGAATAAAACCCGGTGCAATTAAATTGATCCTCTCGAATTTTATGACTTTTTTAACCTATAAGTTAAGTTGTCTTTGAGTTAAGCAAATAATAGTAACACTGTAACCTCCCTTGCATGTTGTCAGAGTCGACTAACGAGGGTTGCACTGACAGTGACAGAACTAGTAGAAATCAGTAGCTGCTAAACATAACCAACCACCCATGGGAGTGACAGAACCAGTAGAAATCTGTAGCTGCTAAACATAACCAACCACCCATGGGAGTGACAGATCCAGTAGAAAACTGTAGCTGCTAAACCCACCCAACCTCCCATTGGAGAGACAGAGCCTGTAGGCAATTGTGGTTGCTAAACATAACCAACCACTCTTGAGAGTGACAGATCCAGTACCCAATTGTGGTTGCTAAACATAACCAACCACCCATGGGAGTGACAGATCCAGTAGACAGTTGTGGCTGCTAAACATAACCAGCCACCCATGGGAGTGACAGAACCAGTAGAAATCTGTAGCTGCTAAACATAACCAGCCACCCATGGGAGTGACAGAACCAGTAGAAATCTGTATCTGCTAAACATAACCAGCCACCCATGGGAGTGACAGAACCAGTAGAAATCTGTAGCTGCTAAACATAACCAGCCACCCATGGGAGTGACAGAACTAGTAGAAATCTGTAGCTGTTTAACATAACTAGCCACCCATGGGAGTGACAGAACCAGTAGAAATCTGTATCTGCTAAACATAACCAGCCACCCATGGGAGTGACAGAACCAGTAGAAAACTGTAGCTGCTAAACCCACCCACCCTCCCATTGGAGAGACAGAGCCTGTAGGCAATTGTGGATGCTAAACATAACCAACCACCCATGGGAATGACAGATCCAGTAGACAATTGTGGCTGCTAAACATTGTGACAAAACGGCAATTTATTTGTGCCTTGTCGAGCGATTTTCCACTTTGTTCGGCGTCATCCGGGACTTTCCCGTCTATAAATAGATCGGGGATAGCCCAGTAGGAATTTTCCATCTGGAAGGTTCGAGAACCACCTGATTTGGAGGTCCAAGGTGGCTCAGTACAACACTAACTTCCCGTGCTGTTAGAACCTAGAATTCCACTGTGGAAAAGAGTTTCACGTGGAATTGCCACACTTCGTGCAGCACTTCTTTCTCGAGCGCATTCGTCCGCACGAGGGAGAAATGTGGCTGGCACAGCTCATTCACTCTTCATCTCTTGTGTGAGAAGGTACTGCTTTTTGAGTAGCAGTGAACCCACTTCTTCACACACAACCAAGTTACAGCGGACTGTCATTTCACGACCTGCTGGCGTAAGATAGTCATTGAAGCTGACTGGAAACAATCAACCGGTTCAGGTATGCATTGTAGTAATTAATTTAACGTTGTAAAGTGAGCAGAAAGTGTGATCGTTCATAGCTAATTAAATATGCGGGCGTCTAGCATAGCAATGACGTGATCGATCGATAACCTAGTGAGAACGAGGGCAGTGCACAGCGGTGTGTATACTGGTGTTTACAAGCCGTCGTGAACAGCTGTTTTGTCAACTGCTTAGCGCTAGAAGTCCATTAAAATTGGCAACTTGTGTTACAATGTTGGTGATTGTTATAGTTCGTAGTTGTATATACTATGTTTGCTGTACTGTAGTAGGGAACAGTAAACTATGTTATAGTATGAACTTACTTGATGCCAGTCAGTAGTTACGTTAGCTAAGCGCTGAAAGTAGACAAGGTAAGTTGGTAGCTGAAGAGTGAGCTAGTGAAGCACTCATGTGATAGGGAAATAGAGCACGTACGTGATTAACTCTAGGATGTGAGGTAGCTATTTTGTGTGTGAACTAAATAGTGAATACATTCGAGGAACTGGGAATTCATACGAAGGTAAGTTCTTCAGTGGTGCTAGAGAGATATACGATGTTGTTATTACGTATATACTAGGTCATGTTGAGTAATACTTCTATGAATAATGTACCGACCGCCGAAGTGGTTCGACGCGAGATAACATGGCATTACCGTTGCGATGTACAGGCGTTCTGCATGCTGTTCTTTCATGTCCCGTTCTATCCATACTTGCGCGGGTACGTCAGTGCTGATGTGTGGAAAGTATGGAGGAGCAAATGGGGGACGAATGAGAGTCGGGGACGAATGGAATATGAGGGCTGCGTGTGAGTTATTCTTGTATGAGACTGGTATAACCAGGCCAGTGAAGTTCGGCCACGGCCAGAGCTAATCCTCTTGGAAAGGCAGAACTGGGGAGAACCTTGAACATGCGGGGAGCATGTTTTCGCTGGAAAGACTTCTTGACTCTAGGGAAGAGTCTAACAAGAAGAGTTTCGCTATAGAGTGGGCAGGAGGTCCCACTAGCGAAATGGAAACTGTAGATATGTTATATGGTCTGGTATTGTTACTATATCCCAAGTGATGGTGCCTTGATCATTGTTGGTTTATGATTAGATGTATATTGTAAAGGGGGGGGGGGGGGGTCCAGGGACACCTTACCTTGATGTTTAGTTCCAGTTAACTCTTGAACAACTACTGAATAATTTTAGCGACAACCGTTATGTGAATAGGGATAGGTGAAACGCTAGATCAGACTCGCCATTCTTGATTCTCAATCTGTTTGACGGGCTGTTCTCTGAAAGGCCAGCTGACATTGGACCGAGCTTGATGCATTAATACTATCAACTTAGAGATGTTGCTCTACTTAGTTGTATAACTAGGTAGCTAGACTGAAGGTTGATTTTTCAGGGTTTTGATGCACCTGAGCCAATGTTTGGGCCGAATACTTTCACCGATCGCTCTTACTTTCAGGTGTTGCCTGCTAGAACCAGCCTATTACTAAGTTGCCGGAAACCACTACGTGATCCATGGTGAAGGGTCACAATACCTACTTTACTACGCCTGACTGTGCTACATTATGCAAGAGGGAGAATCACCATGCATGACTCATACTCACCACGTGATTCTAGAACCCTGCAACAGCACTAGTGGAACTAGATGGTTTGTGTTTCCATATTAGAACTGATTAAGACTATTTCAGACTATAGTTCATCTACCAGAGCAATCTTGCCGGTGTATAATGAAGGTTGATTTACTACGGAGCTATGATGGCAGGCTCACTCCAGAGAGACTTACCAAGGTGGGGTAGGCGCAGCTCTGGGAGCTCATCAAGTCCAAATCAATGTGTTTCCGCCTAAACGTGGGACAGACCAGGCAAAGATTGGCCCAAACCAAAGGGGCTGTAACTACGTTGGCACGAGTGTTCGGTCATGACTAGACCCACACCAGCTTGCGTATTGTCGTACTCGAACTCGAGGTGGTAGACAGGTCAACTCATCCTGACCTTTACGAACTTTGTATGCTGAATATGAAATAGGCCTTGCTCAATCATTCGAACAACCGAGTCATAGAATTAGAGACCATGTGTTTTGTTACCAAGCTCAACCATATTTCAAGATGTGTGCAGGACTCTGAGGGAGTCTGAACATACGACTGTGTAGTGAATAGTGAACTCAGTTACCGGAACATTGGTGTTTTCTAGTGACTGTGTTGACTTGTTGCAGTGCTGATTCATTACCCAATCAGGGTTATACAATTCTACGATGGAACCATTAGGTTGGTCATGTGTTACGTCTAGAGAAATCTAGAGATCAACTGGGGTCGCCTCAAGGAAGAGGGTCTCCATACCAGGCTGTACTTTGATAACTGTGAAAGTTGGTCACAGCGAGTCAGTGGGACAGAGCAGAGAAGTTCATCCAGCAGTCGGTGGTCCGAAGAGGTAGTTCCTCTGACATCTGATCTTAGCTCTGGTGACGGAGTGGTCTCCAAAGGTTCCAGTCATCAGTCTGGAAGAGAGCCGGGTGAGTGTCGGACCGACTGGACGGATCATCTGTCTCAAACCTGCACGTCAGCCTAGTGATGACACACGAAGCATCTCTATCTCTGATTCTGTCTCTAACCTATATTCTGCTATTGTAAATAGTTTATCCTATCAGGGTGTTCATATCCTACCTATTGTCTTTAGGGTAGAATAAACTTTGTTGATGTTGACTGATTCTTTGTGCAGTGATTGAGTGTGGTCTCGGACGATACCTCAGGGTTCAATGTCCCAAGGGAGAAGGTAGAGAGTGGGGGTCTAGAATCTGGAGGGGCTTGTAGACTTATTTATACCATTTGAGGGCAACCACAGGGTAAACAGTGTATCTACCCATCCAACCCCTGGGGTTAGAATACACGGGAGTGCTAAGGACCCCTTGGGCTTGGTTAACTCTCAATACCCAAGGCAAACCTGTCACAAACATAACCAACCACCCATGGGAGTGACAGATCCAGTAGACAATTGTGGCTGCTAAACATAACCAACCACTCTTGAGAATGACAGTTCCAGTTGACAATTGTGGCTGCTAAACATAACCAACCACCCATGGGAGTGACAGATCCAGTAGACAATTGTGGCTGCTAAACCCTACCAACCACTCTTGAGAGTGACAGATCCAGTAGACAATTGTGGCTGCTAAACGTAACCAACCACCCATGGGAGTGACAGATCCAGTAGACAATTGTGGCTGCTAAACCCTACCAACCACTCTTGAGAGTGACAGATCCAGTAGACAATTGTGGCTGCTAAACCCTACCAACCACTCTTGAGAGTGACAGATCCAGTAGTCAACTGTAGCTGCTAAACCCACCCAATAACCTTTGGGAGTGTCCCATCCAGCAGACAACTGCTAAACCCAACCACACACGAACACGTCTACACTAGTTTAGTAGCCAGACGGGACTCAGAGGTGTTTCCAAGGCACTAGGGCCGGGTTATGTACTGGCCAAGACCTATTGACGCGTCCTCGTCGAGCGTCCTGGGCAACAGGTCCCTTTGGGTTCCTGGCTAAAGTCAGTAGGATCGCCGATTCCTCCGAAGTCGGAGAGTGTCTGCCTGTACGGCGAGGAACCACCAGTCTGCACACCAATAAGCCAGACATGGGATAACGGATACTCACGCAAACCTCAGGTCCTGTAGGACATCACACTGATGTTGGAAAACAGGATGCCTTCATCCGACATACAGGACTTCACGTTGGAGCTCAAGCCAGCGAACCCAAGCAAGCAAGCAAGTAGCCAGACGCTCATCTGCCTTTTTGTGCTCATGGTTTCGATCCGCGCATATAGCCTAACGGCGCTGCCCGGGCAAAATTTCGAGTTAAAAATCTACCCAAAGTATTTCAGGATCCTCGCCGATGCAACGGAGTTCGTGCATTGAGCTGAGTTTCTCCAGACTCAGGTTTGAGTAAGAAGGAAAACGGAGCACTTATGGGTTAAACCGTGTGCCGTGATGTTGATCCACGACCAAAAAAAAAAAAAACCACAGATGCGATTTCAATTGTGTTCTAACTTTACCTGGGCTCTCAGATCCACACAGACAAATATTGGTACTTTGATAAGTCTTGGGAAGTACAGACTGCCGGTAGTCACAGATCACAACTCCTACCGAGCGCCGATTGGTCTATAAATGTGCGAATGTAACACAATATGCCCAGTCGACATGTAGACTTATAAAGGGGCCTGTAATTATGTTTGACCACACCCCTCCCTCAAGAGTATAAGCAACAAGCTGCAAGATCCGCCCAGAAAACAACAGACGTATATACATGTTTAATCAACTTAAGACATTCGATTCTGATTCTTGTCATTTTGTGACTGTTCAAATGTCATCTAAACATTTGATGCGGGAACAGAGTAAACTATATTGGCCAGCACACGGTCCATATTGGGAGCAATTTCAAGTTTACTGCAGTTGTGAACTTATTCATATTGACCTTCTGAAGGTGTATGAAAAGAAGTGGAATTTGGGAAAGTCGTGTAAACAACTGAACCGAGTCGAGTTAGTTCTCTGAGAAGGAGAGTTGAGCACACATCGTTACACTTTACATACTTATATAAGTGTGTCTGCACCAATAGTAATTATGTGTATGTATACGTTTTTATTTATATTTCAGACACAAACAAAGATTGCACGATTGGCTACCTAGAATATTTCGCTACATCTCGCCACATTCCTCTGCAGAATTCACAGAACAAACATCATCGTGAATTCTACAGTATGTAACTGACGAGATGCAAAGAAATTGTTCAGGCAATAAATCGTACAATCTATTGTCTTTCTCATCCTTGTTCGAATTTATTACGGAAAACATTGTTTTGAATTGATTTATTTATTGCAGTGAAAAAGAATAATACCAGATAATCGGAGCTGTGTAATGACTATTTATAGGTAATTGAGCAGCATTCAGATACACAACGTAACACTAAATATGTTAACAAATGAAACATTACTAAATTATTCAACGAGTATTTACATCCAAGTTAACTGAGAGATCAACGATACCAGAAGCTGCGATATCTCGTGACTAAGACATCTATTACTCAAAACCTAATATTCCCTAAACGGGGGAGTATAATGTCTTTGGTAAATAAAACCATTCTTGTCAACATAACCGACTTTCAATACACACACCGACCATAGTCAAATATCGTGGCTTTTATCATGTCTGAACACACGTGGATTCCTTTCTTTTGTTATTTTAGCTAAAGATTTTAAAACAAATGATGCAAACAATACAGTTTGGTGTGTTCATTTTCTCAGTTGCTTTGAGTTTGATGAAATAAAATTTAAAGTAACAATACGACTGTTTTGACTCGGATGCAAAGCGTGTTTGTGGAAGAGAATGGATACCGTTAAATTGACATTAAATGTAATAATATTTTTCATAGTAAGTGCAGGCATTCTTCCTCTTGTTCTGTTGTACTATTGCTTTTGCCATGGAGAGTCGCAGAGAGAAGGTGGATGTAAAGTTGTGTATCGATTGTCTTGCTGATTGTACTAGCGTTACATGTGATGTTTTCGATGTCTCTTTTACTGCATGCAGCCAACGTTTTCTGGATCGTCCTCTAGCCTTGTATCCTGATGTTTCACATAGAACGTGTTAGCCACTTGTTGATAATATTGTTCCATTCTAACTAAATATCCGAACTATTGACTTCTTTGGCGTTCTTTAGGGTCAGTAAAAGGTAGTATCCATATACTTGTCATTAGTTTATAATGTGTCTTTCTATCTCTTTTGTTTTTCCAGTATAGAACTTCTATACTTGATGCAATGTAGTCCTGCCGCACTGAATCAAGCCCTTATGATGTCTCTACAATACAGACCTGTGTGATAGGATACATATTAAAAACGGAACCCTATATGCATTGATACCAGCAACAGAGCTTCCTCCTTGAACTTTAATTGCTTACTGTTTAACGTTTTATTTCCCGTGTGGGATACTCCGCTTTAAACAGAGACATTGACTTGTATAGTCATTTATTAACTCTTTTGGATAATAGTTGGTTACTTAGTTTGTGAAGTAGTTTTTTTCAGGTTAATTATTTGTTGTATGTTCTTTAATTCGTTTTGTTCCGTGTTTGCATTATATTCGTTGGTCTAATTAGTTATATCGTTATAATATTGTCATTTACATATCGATTTCTATTACTGATATTTTGTAAGTTAATGTAATTGTGATTTTTTATGATCTTGTATTTTTGCTTAACTTTGACTAATTTCTGTGTCAGGTCTTAGTCAGATATGACTGAGCTACCGAATAACAATAGACGGTACTACCTGTTTCTGTTAGCGCCGAACGTTGGGCGGCGCTTACCAAACCCGACACCCCACATTGTGAAAACGGCTTCGGGCGGAAGAGCGCAATTGGGAGGGTACAAGCCTTACCCTGGTGCGAGAACATGCAAGCTAAAGACAGAATATCATGACAGGGCAGACCTGGCCCTAAGCCTTGGTTGGCAGCTGGTCTAGGATCGAAACTCCGAGAGGCGGACAGTTAGAGCATTGCTTTGCTGATCCGGCAGCTTCTGCAGCTTGTCTTGTTCCAGATGTAGGGGTGTTACCTTTCCTCTGGAGTGAACTAGGCAGGCCGAGAGAGGGATCATGCTGCATGGGCAACACATGATCTCTATATTTTAGCCCAGGCTTTGTGCTATGGAGAGGCAATAACTCCATCCCTGGTCTTAACTGGTCTTGGAATCAAAGGGAGAGGCAACTGTTACGGGTTATAAGTCTCTGTCAACTGGCGTAGACATGGGGCGCAACGCGTTGCCTCTAACGGTGGGAGACACCTACAGGTGTCACTGATCAGCTACCGCCCGCATCAAGCTGGGCAGCCCCCGGCCAATTGGGTGCTGATCCGCCACAGCCTGCCTGCTTCAATGGGTGCTTGGGGCTAGGACAACATCTGAATCGCAGGCTGTAAAACCAATGCACCAGGTACAAACAAAAAATAAAAATAGAAACCTCAAGCTACGGCTTGCAACCTGGAACGTGAGAACCATGTGTCCAGGATTTTCCACTGACTCGACCAATATTGACGTGTGAGAAAAACGGCTGTTATTGATGCCGAACTCAATCGTCTTAACATTGATATTGCTGGCCTGCAGGAGACTCGCCTCGCTGAGGAAGGGTCACTCAGGAAAAACAATTACACCTTTTTTTGGATGGGTAGAGGGGAGGCAGAAAAAAGGCTTAACGGTGTGGGCTTTGCAGTGAAGAATTCGCTACTGGGAATGATTAAAATTCCAGCAAGAGGAAATGAAAGACTATTATCCCTTCGCTTGGCAACCTCTTGTGGGTTTGCCACCATTATTACTGCATATGCACCGACACTCGATTCCTCTGATGATGTGAAGGATTCGTTCTATGAGGAGTTAGACTCCGTGATCAAGGCAGTTACAAAATCTGACTACATTTATATGCTCGGTTATTTAAATGCTCGTGTGGGCAAGGACTCGAGTTCATGGCCAGTGTGCCTTGGAAAATACAACATCGGTCGCATGAATGAAAATGGGCAAAGGCTGCTGGAGCATTCAGTAGAAGTGAAAAGTATATTCCAAAGAGGGTGGGAGCTAATACACAACCTTGCTTACCTCCACTCTTGATTTCAAATTCTTCAGAAGTTGCACCATCAAACTTGATTATACCCTTCATGTAATGACCTATGTATTACAAACTCCTTTTTTAAAACAAAAGAGATGCATAAGGTCACATGGAAACATTCAAGATCCGGCCATTGGCACCAGCTGGTCTTCATCATCACACGGAGACAACATCTGAACCATATATCATTGACTCGAAGTTACGACAGGGCTGACTGTGATACGGATCATTCTTTAGTTGTTGCAAGGGTTAGACTGAGACCAAAGAGAATCTTCACAGCTAAGCACAAATCTAGCCCCAGGATTAATATTATTAACACTCACGATCCTGAAAAGTTCTTTCAGTTTTAACAGCAACTTGAAGAAGCTTTCACTGATACACCAGAAAATTGTACAGTAAATGAAAAGTGGGGTCAAATTAAGGAAACTCTTTATAACAATGTTTTCCCGTAGTGAATTTGAATAACGAAGACACAAACAATAGATTGCACGATTTATTTCCTGGCATATTTCGCTGCATCTCGTCAGGTACATACTGCAGAAATCACACAATTTACGTGAATTAACAAGATAAATCTTTCAAGTTGAAATATACACATATATCGCGCAGTAATGTCACTTATCTACCACGGTAATTTTAAACTGACTAACATGTCTTTCTGTTTGCACAATTCTGGCTTGCGTTGATAGATCATAATTGCTTCTGCAAACTTTAACAAGCGAGTATTTTGTGTGTTAAACAACACGCGAAAGGCAGTGTCTCTGTCCACCACATGGCCACTTTCGATAATGTGCCTACCAATTAAAGACGCCGGGGCCTTTCGGTGTGTCGGCCCCACGAGGCTAGCATCTCCTGTGTGTTGTATCTTGTTGACCCATTGAGGTATGTGTTCTGACACCCGTTTGTTAAGCTGTCTCTCTGTTCTACCAATGTAAACGGCCTGGAATCTTCATGTGAATTGGTAAATACAATTGTTTGTGGCGTACAGAGGAACAGGCTGTTTGACTGTTGGTGTAGGAATCGGTACGCTTTTCAATTGGAGGCACATTATCGAAAGTGGCCATGTGGTGGACAGAGACACTGCCTTTCGCGTGTTGTTTAACACACAAAATACTCGCTTGATTGAGCGTTTGAGACGCAAGATGGTGCATGATGGTGGAAATGACCACGTGTTCACATGCACCCACTGTGAACGGACATTTACAGCGCAAAATTGCCTTATCAGTCACATGCAGTAGTATAACCGGAGTCACGCCAATACCACCACCCCACACCCCAGTGTTTGGCACCGATACCGCCACCCTAGCACCACCCCAAGGACTGTCGAATAGGGTCCGCACCGACCCCTAGTCGCCCCCCTAAGGGCTCGAATAGGGGGTCCGATCCGGCCCCCATTCGCACCCCTAAGGGGGTCCGAACCGATCCCAGCAAGAGAGGCTCGCCTCGGTACTATCATTCTGACTCGATATATTACTCATAGCCAGATATATAATTTAGGAATTAAAGCTGTATGAGATATAGGGGTACGCACCATGAACACGTGTCGGTGGCTACTGTTGGGGACGACGCGCCAGTGTGAGAGGCGGTGTAGGGGGGAATTCTGTCGGAAGCATAACGCGCATCTCAAGAAGGGGGGATTTACAGTCGCCTGTACGAGCTGCGGCATCGGGGTGAAATCCACCCTAGCCCTGTGCCGGCCGTGCGGAGCCAACATTAAATACCACAAACTGCGATACCAACAGGAGGGCCCGTTTCTCTGTGAATGGAGGCGACTGAAAAGAATAAATATTTAAATTCCGGCAAAAGAAATTTTCATTTAGAGAGACGTGGAGTGTTGACGGTACGAGTCCCACAGTAATCGTGGTCACCGTAAAACAGTTGCAAAATCAAGCTCGCCAGTATGGGATGCCATACAGCCGCCGCCGCAAGGCCGTCCTTGCCGGGGAGATAGCTCAGGCGAGAGACGCAGTCCGCGCCACCCGACTCGAGCGGGCAGCCACCACCGGGCGGTATCCAGCTCTTCGGGGGGAAGTCCAGGACGCAGGGCAGCACTCGCGGGAGGCTGCGTGGTTGGAAGACGAGGTCAACGCCGACCTGCGAGCGCGTAAATACGCCGCCCGGGCCCGAGCGCACCCGTTACAACGCTTCGCCGTGTTAGACGCCAATTCAAGATGGCGCCACTGGCGCTATCTACACCCGGAGCCACTAGCTCGACTCATCACCCAGCGCGGTCCCCAACTCCTAGAGGAGGTAATCCCCAAGGATAGGGAAGAGCGGGGAAGGCGAACAATCACGTGGAAGCTCTTCCGAGGGCTAGATGGTCCGATCGCAGAGAGGCTCATGCCCCACCTCGAGGCATTGAGGTCAGCCTTCTATCTGCGGTACGCCTACACTTACCGAATCCGAAACATCGAAAACGGAGACGTCATGTTGTACCACAAAACCCTACGCGGGTCCCGCGATTTGATGCAAGACACTGCAACCAGCGCAGAGTGGTTGTCAGATCGTGATGAGATCCGCTTCGACTCCAGCCAAATCGACCGCCCCAGCACCAAGTGGGTCTTTGTAAGGTGGGTGCAAGTCGAAGTGAAGGCGATCCTCACTCCCCAGGTTCTGTGAGGAGTTTGTTTGATTCGGGCCTGGATTCGTTGAAGCTAGGAGAAGTTGAAGCTAGGGATCCGCGTCTACGAGCCAACGGAAGATGGGGTCTGGCGATTGGTA
This sequence comes from Cepaea hortensis, assembly GCA_963921405.1. NCBI lineage: Eukaryota > Metazoa > Mollusca > Gastropoda > Stylommatophora > Helicidae > Cepaea > Cepaea hortensis. The sequence goes on from OY992884.1 coordinate 3,967,566, forward strand.
CGGCGACCCGCGAACTACGAGCGCATCGCCACTAAGCCGATGTCGATCGGGATTTATGCCAACCATGCTTTCCTGATAATCGACCTGTCAAAGCTAGCACAAAGCTACGAGTGTCAGCATTGCAATCAGCGCTTCACCAAGCGTGTCCTGTTAATGACCACGAAGGATCAGTCGCCCGGCGCCGGCCACCTTCAAGCTCATGCTCCCCAGGCAAGCTTGCATACAGATACCGAACTAGTGCATCAGACGGAATCACAGGCTCCTTGAGGCCGATAGTACGGTGAGCAGGAGCGGCCGGCGAATGGGATACAGAAGTGTCCTTAATGGTATCAACCGGCTTCCGACCCGTCAAACGAGTCACCTCACCGTTAAGCGCCGTGACCACCTGAGGAAGAGCCTGAACCCATTCAGCTGAACGTTCAGAGGACCCTCGAGCCGCCAGTAGTAACTCTTGGGCGTACTGGGCACCGAACAGTCTCTCTGCCAGAGTGCGATTGAACCTCTAAACGATCGCCTGCTGCCGGTGATTCCCAGCTTCTCCACGCCGTATCTGTGTCTTATGCTTCGCTGCCAGCTGGCTCACGGCACCCATAAACTCACGCCCCGGGTCAATCTGCAGAAGCTGTGGCCATTTGAGTGGCCCGCGTTTGTAAATTCGCTCAAGGGCCAAAGCCACCCCTTCACTGCTCTTGTCAGTCAAAGCCTCTGCTTCCTTAAACCGTGAGGCAACATCCACAACCGTCAAGGCATACTTAAATGTCTTACGACCAACCCGGTCATGTGGTAGGTAGAGCAAGTCAGCCTGATGGACGGCATTCGGTCTATCTTCATCAATAGATGGCCGCGGAATATAACGAGCAGCGGGTAAATAGATCTGAAAAATAGCTTGCTTCTTGAGCCAGTCTTGGGCAACATCCTCCGAAACATTAGCTGCAGCAGCTAGCTTCTTAATGGCCGCCAAGCCTTTCCAGTAGCCCTGAGGGGTGTAGTAGATATCCTCCAGATCTTTCATTTTGGTACTGGGTAGCAGCAGTCAATCTCTAAAGCAACTTGTAAGCAACAATACCAGTCGCTGCCAGCCCAAGAACGATAAAAGTGATCTCGCGGTCTTTCTGCGGCTCGGGTGGCACATAGAAATCCGACAGGCGAGGTTCAGACTCGAGGAGCTCGACACGTTTGCCAGAGATGAGGCTGTATACCCGCATGGCCTGGTCGACATCCTAGAAAGAGTTAACAGCGTAGCCTTCGCGCTTTAGCTCATCGTTGAGCCAGTCCAGCCGCGCGGTTCTCTTTCTCGTCCACTCAGCCTGGGCCGTCTGTAGCCGCTCGACAGCCTCATCGTGCCGCCTCATTTCTTCATGGGCGTCCGCATACCCTAGCTTGGAAAAGAGGTAGTTGCCCCCCGTAAACGCGAGGGCATTGACAACAGCGCCCCCTATCATCATTGCGACAGAGGCCATAGCTAGCGGGGCTGATACTGTAAGGGCTTATGCAATATATCAGCGGGGATCAAGCCCTCTTTGATAAGCAAATCTCGGAGTGCTAAGGCAATGGACGTGTCTAAAACCATCATCCCAATGTCATACATATCAGCGTCTAGCTTGGGCAAGGTTGACCCTTTGAAAATCACCTTGGTCGGTTTTGCGGTGCCTACCGTAAGCGCGGCCACCACAGCGCCGTGGTAAACGGCGTTAACAATAGCTTTCCCGTCAACGCCTGCCATTATTCCATATAAAATGGATCTCTATTCTTTAATATGTTAGTCTCCGACCGCTTGGAGGGCGCAGTTGGGGCAGGTGCTTTAGTCCGCCGCATTTTCTGCCTAATTACACCGACGACAACGACAACGCCAGCCACTCCGATAATCCAGGGAGTCCAGCCACGGTAATCAACTTGCACTATTGGAAACAGCGGTGGTGGGGCCTGCTCATGCTCGGGGGCTAACTTTCGTTTCTTCTCACGAACAGCCTGCTGCAGAGCTAGAGACAACCTCTCTGCTTCACGACTCTTTCGAGCAGCAGCTCCTCTCTTCCCAGCCGCAACTTTTCTGGGGTCCTTCGTCACTAGTTTCGCCGTCTCCTGTGGAGCAATTTCTTGTTCTTGCTTAGGACAGATATGTCCAAAATGGCAGTGCCTAAAAGTTGCTAGCGCGACAGTTGCAGGTGCTAAGCACATACCGAACTTATCGTATAGTTCACATGTAACCGTGTTTAGCGCATGCCCTAGAAACGGGTCGGCCTCCAGGTCTGTCACCAAAGCTTGATTATCAGCAATGGGAAGGAACATACTTGCCAATTGTGCGTACTTCTGTAGCATAGCCGTGCCCAGGGTCTTTGTTATTGCCGCTCCAATCCTCGCCTCGTGCCTCGCATATAGCTTTGCCTCTTCACGAAACAGCTGGTCGAGTATGGTGTCACAATCCATCACAGCGTTTGCAAATACCCAACGTCTAACTCTAATATAGGAATGCACAGCCCATCCAAGCACACAACATGTGCATATAAGTTGTAATTGTCACCAACTGGCTGGGGTTAGATCCCAGATGGGCAACCACTCAGCCAAAATCATTTTCTTCTACTGGTGGTTAGTTCTGGATGCAGTTTGAGATCCCCTAACTCTGTCAGAAGGGACTAATTACCACTCCAGATCCCAGAGAGAAAACGTGGAACAAATGTCTGTTATGCTGATTTAAGACACTGTCCCTGATACTCAAGAAAACAGCCAAGAAGGGGGTCGTTGAAGATAGAATATATCTATATAGATTTGGCTGTACTTGGTATCACCAGAAGTGAGAAAGGAGGAGTTAAGCTATGTAACGTAATCTGGTTACGTATGACTGCATAGGCAAGGTACCTCCCTGACATAAATTCCTACTTCTGGACAATATGTGTGAACCCCCACTAAATGTTCTCCAAATGTGTGTACATATTTAAACTACACAAACATGTATCAACATTTAGAATTATACGGACAAATTGAGTTTTAAAATACAACAACTGTGTTTATTATTTCTAGTCTGGATGATCATATGATGATGATGATTATATTATGGTATACGTAACTTAAGAGGTCACATAGGTCATGCTTCCCCCAGTGAGACGCAGTTCACTGTCAGATTGAAGGAGTCCAAATTGGTCCCTCACAAGGCTAAGTCACTTCCTGATATGGGTTGTTGACTGTCCATTGCTCCTAAGAGATGTGAAATGAAACAAACTGAGATGGGTAGTATCTACGTCTACACATCTCAAACACATATGTCTATACATTCATATAAACATACATTCAAGTCATAATATATGATGGTATGATATTAGTGATGTTTCGTTACACACTTACACACGTATCGTGGTAGTTGTCACAGATGAACACACGCATAGTGGTAGGTGTCACACATGTAAACATATATAGTGGTAGGTGTCACACATGTACACCCGTATAGTGTTAGGTGTCACACATGTACACACGTATAGTGATAGGTGTCACACATGTACGCACGTATAGTGGTAGGTGTCACACATGTACACACGTATAGTGATAGGTGTCTTACATGTACGCACGTATAGTGTTATATGTCACACATGTACACACGTATAGTGATAGGTGTCTTACATGTACGCACGTATAGTGGTATATGTCAAACATGTACACACGTATAGTGGTAGGTGTCACACATGTACACACGTATAGTGGTAGGTGTCACACATCTACACACGTATAGTGGTAGGTGTCACACATGTACACACGTATAGTGGTATGTGTCACACATGTACACACGTACCGTTACAGGTGTCCCACAACAACGCATATATATCGACAGGTAGATTGTACACCTGCAGACGTGACCGTTCTAACAGGTAGATTGTACACCTGGAGACGTGACCGTGCTAACAGGTAGATTGTACACCTGGAGACAGGTAGATTGTACGCCTGGAGATGTGGCCCTGCAGAAACGCAGATGGTATATCTGCAGACAGGTAGATGATACACCTTTAGACGTGGCCCAGCAGGTGACTACAATATAACATCAATATACTGGGAGGTTTGTTGATCAACAGGTAAGTGGAACACATAAATGTGACCCCCAGGCCTCTTCCCCTACTTATCCGTGAGAAATGAGGAAGTTGACCTAATCCCCCAACCACATGACGTTATTTCCAAAGATTTCAACTCTCCGGACACACCGCCTAGTGCCTCACGCTCTCTCCGCACTTGCTTCTGCCCTCAATCCAACCATCCATCATGTGCCATGCCGGAAAGCGTGGGCGGTCATGTTTTGCCATCTCACTCGATCACCAGAGTCGTGGATCAGCTCCGTGTTCCTGTCTCGACCCTGCCATGTGGCCAAGCCATCCATGTATTTGCTTCTAGGTTTTGCTCTTGGTCTGTTCCCTTCGATCTTGCCAGTTGTCACCAAGTTCTCCAATCCATTTCTTCTCATAACATGCCCAAAACATTTTGACTGTCTGCGTCTAATGTCTCTAATCAGTTTACGATCTTCGTTTGTTTCTTTCATTATTCTTTCTGGCTGTCCATGGTATTCTTTGCATTTTCCTCAGAAACCACATTTCTGCAGCCATCAGATGTTTTTCCGCTTGACTGCTCATTGTCCAAGCTTCACATCCATATAAAAGTACAGGTTCTATGTAGCATCTCAACACTCTTTTTTCTCGTTTCAATTGACATCCTTTTATTGGTCAGTATGTTTTTCATCTTGCTAAAGGCTACCTTAGACATGGCGATTCTTGTTCTAATCTCTTCAAGGCATCTCCCATCAGATGTTATTACTGTTTCGAGATAATTGTACCTATTCACTTGTTGAAGAATATTCCCATTTACTTGTATATTACATTGTGATATTTCGTTCTTCCTAGTGACGACCATAACCTGTGTCTTTTTACAATTTAATTCTAAACCTCGTTGTTCACTGTGTGTAACAACTGCATCTACTTAATGTTGCAGGTCCTGTTCATTGTCTGCAATCAAGACTGTACCGTCTGCATATCTAATGTTATTGATGCATCGTCCCCCAATGTTGATTCCTTCCATATCTTCAATATTTCTGAAAATACTTTCACTGTACAGGGAAAACAGATCTGGAGACATTACACATCCCTGTCTCACGCCTATCTTAATAGGCTGATATTGGCCTACTTCATTATCAACTCTAATAGCAGCTTGTTGTTTCCAATATATCTTTTATACAAGTCTAAGGTCTTTTCTATAAATTTGTAGATCTTCAAGCATCCTTATCATGTCGACATGTCTCACTTTATCGAAAGCCTTTGTGTAATCAATAAAGCAAAGGTGTAGATCTTTGTTTACTTCTATAGATCGTTCAATTACGGTTTTCAGTAAATACACAGCATTTACTGTACCCTTTCCTTCTACAAACCCACATTGTTCTTCTCCTATTTCAGTTTTTTTTTTCTTCCTAATTCTTTGCATGATAATTCTTAGCAAAATCTTCGTGATGTGACTCATTATACTAATTGTTCGATGTTGGTCACATTCCAAGGCTCCTGATTTCTTTGGGATTGCAATAAATACAGAATTACATAATTCATGAGGTATATTTCCAGTATCATATATTGTATTAAGCAGAATGGTAACTTTATCTATTCCATATTCTTTTAAAGCATTAATCATTTCTGTTGTGACGCTGTCTGAACCAGGGGTCTTGCCAGATTTCATAAGGTTAAGTACATTATGAACCTATATCTTCAAAATTGCTGGTCCTTCATTATTATTTTGAACATCGTAGTGTTCGTCTCTATTGTCGTCATAAAGGTTTTTCACGTAATCTGACCATACATGTAAGATCTGATCTTTTTTCTATTATGAATCTTTCATCTTTTGTCTTTAGGCAGCCTGCTAATGTACGTGTTCTTTGATTAGTAAGCTCGTGGATTCTTTTGTGCATTAGTTTCGCATTTTTACTATTGTGTTGTTTTTCAATTTCTCGCAGTTTTCCTCAAGCCATGTTTCTTTTGCCACCCTACATAAGGTTCTGACTTTTCTGTGAATTTCTTCATATTTGGCAGGATTATTTTTGTTCTGTCTTCTTGTTTCCATTAGTTGTAAAATTTCTTCAGTCATCCATGTCTTACGGCCCACTTTCTTTACTTTTGGAATAGTTTTTTCTGCTGCACAACTGTCTCGACGTGCATTCAACCGCCGAAGCATTATAACTCAAACTTGAACCAATTTATGTAACAAAAGTCTCTCACCTTGAAGACTGATATAATTTTGAGATAAATCCTTTTATTTCGGATCTGCTCTCTTTTTAGACAAATGAACACAATACTGTTGTATCATATAACGGGACCCTAACACGGGTACGGGACGTTATATATGTTAATACACACTTGACCGTTCATCTAATTCTATAATTACCCAATCTCCTAAAGTATATTGCAGCTAATGTCCAAAATACCTCGTTGTCTATACTTGATATATGTCCCGGTCCTGAGTATGACAAGAATGCTATATAAACAGGCGATATCCCTTACTCAGTAACAATGCCTTGCCCTAAATGATCAAACCTTTTTAGACAAATGAACACAATACTGTTGTATCATATAACGGGACCCTAACACGGGCACGGGACGTTATATATGTTAATACACACTTGACCGTTCATCTAATTCTATAATTACCCAATCTCCTAAAGTATATTGCAGCTAATGTCCAAAATAACTCGTTGTCTATACTTGATATATGTCCCGGTCCTGAGTATGACAAGAATGCTATATCCAAACAGGCGATATCCCTTACTCAGTAACAATGCCTTGCCCTAAATGATCAAACCTTTTGCTCACGGAGCTTTCAGGGAAAACACACACAGCCGTCTTGATGTCCTTTCTCGAAGTCACCTCCTGCTGTCCCTGACGATGATTACGTCGTCCTAAGTTTCTAGTCGTCAAGTCATTCTATTGTTAGACTGGGAATCTCCTAATTCACATTAGGTGGTGCGTGTGAGTGTGACCACTATGTGGCATAATGCCCCCTCCCCCCAAAAAAAATGCTATGTCATTTTTCCTCTCATAATTACTGTAACCATATTTTTACGCACTACCACATAGCTCCAGGATTTACCCCATCATTAACCCTCACAAAAAAAATCATAAATGCTACATAACGGGCACGCCCACCTGTCCGAACCCTACTTCGAACGTCGTGTGACTGATCCTATGGGATCAGTTCAACTAATAATTGAATATTAGTCCCTACCTTGTCCTAATGACAAGTATGTCCTAGTTCTAGGACGAAGGTAATAATGACGTTTTTCCAGTAACCATGTTAGTCGTAGTCGTTACTTGTTGTCGTATTGTCATTTAATGGGTAGGGTGCTTGTCTGTGATTCCACCTTAACTTTTTCCCGATCTTTTCTTTGGGATTTGGATTGTCACTTGGTCATATTTAGCTCCTGTACTGATTCATAAGCATACAGCATAACATGACATATACCCTTCGGACCCAACATCTGGATACTTAAGTAATAATAACTAACGATCACTGATCAACATATAACTATACTAACCTAGTATTTAATCTAACTACGTTAACTAATCAATTATTATCACAATGCATTAAATTAACTCTATATACACATACTACATATAATAATTCTATAAAATGTTCATTAAGTTCAACTTGTCATATCACAATACGTGTTCACCGGTTCTTCTTTAAAGTCACATCGTCACAAACCATCCAAGTGAAAACCCGACACAGGAGAGAAGCCACACAAGTCAAAGTTCTCAAAGTTCTCCATGCCTCATCGGTTCCTCCCCACGTAAATTTTCTTATCATCCTGTCAAAATCACATATTGACAGAAGTATCCAACTACTTAAACTAGCTATTTGCATTAATAATATGTAATTGTTGATCTGTGATTCCACCTTACTTTATTATATTAGTAAAATTAAACGGAAGACCTTTTAAAATAAATGTAATTCAAGTATATGCCCCAACAAGTGAAAGCAGTGAAGAAAGTATAGAGGCATTTTATAATGACATGGAGTCTGCTTTGAAGAACTGTAAAAAATCAGAAATAAATATCATAATGGGTGATTTCAACGCAAAAATAGGAAAGCAAAGCGATGGATACAGTGTAGGCAACCATGGTTTGGGAGAGAGAAATGAAAGAGGTTACAGACTTGTAGAATGGGCAAAAGAACAAGAATTGGTTGTAGGAAACACCTGGTTTAAACAACATCCTAGAAGATTATGGACATGGAGGAGTCCAGACAGCAGGATTAAAAACCAGATAGATTACATCCTGATGAGCAAAAGGTTTCGAAATGCATTAACAGTTGTAAAAACAGTTCCAAATGCAGACTGTTACAGTGATCACAGATTAATTACTGGCACATTGAGGGTAAAGTTAAAGAAAGTCAAGTATACAGCAGGAAACCCTAAATATGACTTGTGCAAATTGAAAACTGACAAAGAAATACAAGATAATTTTAACATAGAAGTAAAGAACAAATTTGATTTATTGTCTGATTTAGAGATCCTATTTCAAGATGTAGATGATCAATGGGAAATGCTGAAGAATTCAATCAGTTGTGCAGCAGAAAAAACTATTCCAAAAGTAAAGAAAGTTGGCCGTAAGACATGGATGACTGAAGAAATTTTACAACTAATGGAAACAAGAAGACAGAACAAAAATAATCCTGCCAAATATGAAGAAATTCACAGAAAAGTCAGAACCTTATGTAAGGAGGCTAAAGAAACATGGCTTGAGAAAAATTGCAGAGAAATTGAAAAACAACACAACAGTAAAAATGCGAAACTAATGCACAAAAGAATTCAGGAGATTACTAATAAAAGAACACGTACATCAGCAGGCTGCCTAAAGACAAAAGATGGAAGAGTCATGATAGAAAAAGATCAGATTTTACATGTATGGTCAGATTACGTGAAAAACCTTTATGACGATAGCAGAGACGAACAATATATTGTTCAAAATAACAATGAAGGGCCAGCAATTTTGAAGATGGAGGTTCAGAATGCTCTTAATCATATGAAATCTGGCAAAACCCCCGGTCCAGACAGCGTCACAACAGAAATGATTAATGCTTTAGAAGAATATGGAATAGATAAAGTTACCAGTCTGCTTAATACAATATATGATACTGGAAACATACCTCATGAGTTATGTAATTCTGTATTTATTGCAATCCCAAAGAAATCAGGAGCCTTGGAATGTGATCAACATCGAACAATTAGTATAATGAGTCACATCACGAAGATTTTGCTAAGAATTATCATGCAAAGAGTTAGGAGGAAAATACAACCTGAAATAGGAGAAGAACAATGTGGGTTTGTAGTAGGCAAGGGTACAGTAAATGCTGTGTATATACTGAGAACCGTAATCGAACGTTCTATAGAAGTAAACAAAGATCTACACCTTTGCTTCATTGACTACACAAAGGCTTTTGATAAAGTGAGACATGTCAACATGATAAGGATGCTTGAAGATCTACAAATTGATGGGAAAGACCTTAGACTTGTAAAAAACATATATTGGAAACAACAAGCTGCCATAAGAGTTGATAATGAAGTAAGCCAATATCAGCCTATTAAGAGAGGTGTGAGACAGGGATGTGTAATGTCTCCAGATCTGTTTTCCCTGTACAGTGAAAATATTTTCAGAAATATTGAAAATATGGAAGGAATCAACATTGGGGGACGATGCATCAATAACATTAGATATGCAGATGATACAGTCTTGATTGCAGACAATGAACAGGACCTGCAAAATTTAGTAGATGCGGTTGTTACACATAGTGAACAACAAGGGTTAGAATTAAATTGTAAAAAGACACAGATTATGGTCGTCACTAAGAAGAACGAAATACCACAGTGTAATATACAAGTAAATGGGAATACTCTTCAACAAGTGAATAGGTACAATTACCTCGGAACAGTAATAACATCTGATGGGAGATGCCTTGAAGAGATTAGAACAAGAATCGCCATGGCAAAAGTAGCCTTTAGCAAGATGAAAAACATACTGACCAATAAAAAGATGTCAATTGAAACGAGAAAAAGAGTGTTGAGATGCTACATAGAACCTGTACTTTTATATGGATGTGAAGCTTGGACAATGAGCAGCCAGGCTGAAAAATATCTGATGGCTGTAGAAATGTGGTTTCTGAGGAAAATGCAAAGAATACCATGGACAGCCAGAAAGACCAATGAACAAGTCCTTCAAGAAACAAATGAAGATCGTCAACTGATCAGAGACATTAGACGTAGACAGTCACAATTTTTTGGGCATGTTATGAGAAGAAATGATTTGGAGAACTTGGTGACAACTGGTAAGATCGAGGGGAACAGACCAAGGGGAAGACCTAGAAACAAGTATCTGGATGGCTTGGCCTTGTGGCATGGTCGAGACAAAAACACGGAACTGATCCACGACTCTATTGATCGAGTGAGATGGCAGAACATGACCGCCCACGCTTACCGGCATGGCACATGATGGATGGATGGTTGATCTGTGTGTGTATTGCCAGTAAATTCGGTGCTATCTAACACGTATTTCCAAACACTCTATGAACAAACAAATATAATAAACTAGAATTGAATACATTGAATAAAATATTTATATTTATAGTTGATTTAGAATATCGGCAAAATTATAATTGATTTGTAGATCCTACAGTTTTGTGAAGAATCATATCTCAAAGATTCAAGATTTCTAAGATAATAAATCAGAAATATAATAAATATTTAAATCAAATACTTTTCATAAAATTATTAAGTTCTTTAATAACGATATAGTTACGAACAATTATCTGTAGAATAGAGAACCAACATATTTTCACACACTTAAGTGAAGAAAGATAGTGAGAACAATTCTGACAAGTATATCTTTACAAAGTGACTAAGTAATAAGACCCTAATGTGTCTGTGGTGTACTATGTGCTGATATGAACCTAACACTTTCATCCCATTTTATTTTTCTTGTTATTCTTTTCTTTTATTCGTCTTTTCATTCATTTTCTTTCTTTCTTTCTTTGTTTCAAATCTGTAGAATCCCTCTTCTGCACTCATGCCAATATTTGTACATTGTAACTTTGTTGATTGGAACAATGTTTTAGTTTTCACTCTTGTGTATGATATGTAAAGCATACCGTACATTGATGTACGTTTGGCAAATTTGTACCAAAAGTAAGACACGTAACCAAAGTCAGCAAAGATAAGTGTATTTCGTTTTCTGTAATATTCTTTGCATTTAACACTTAACTTCGTAACGTACAGTTTTGTTTGTATGTTAAAGTTTATTACCTTTGTTTTGACCTGCGCACAAGTGTTTGTGGTGTATTTCTTGGTGTCTGTTAACCAATCTAAGAGTTTAGGATGTTTTAGAAAAATGTCATTGAGAGACATGTAATCACGTTTAATTTGTTTTTGAGTATCAGTTATTTCCTCATGTTTGGGTTCGTTGACCTTGTGCAAATCTTGGTATTCGCAATTATTTACCGTTATGCTATCACTCCGTAGCGTTGTATCATGCATGTCTACCGTTGATGTACCCTGTTCTATTTGCGTCTTTTCTTCTTCTTCTTGTGTTGTTTCAATTTGGGCATTTGTACTTGTAAGTGTTTCGTTAGACTTGTGTTCGATAGTTACTTTCTGAACGAAATCTCTGGCGTTCGGTTCTTTCACTATTGTAGCAGATACCCTACCTGTGTGATTATTTTCCTTTATTTCATACATTTGTCTCATACGCTCCTTCCACATTGTTTCCTTTGCAAGATTCTCCTTTTCAAGTGCGAGTCGTTTTTGCTCGATTTCTGTCTCTACGGTTAACTGTCTTGCCCTTAATTCTGCCTCTATGGCTAACTGTCTTGCCCTTAATTCTGCCTCTATGGCTAACCGTTCTGCCTCTGCTGTTATCTGTCTTGCCTTTAACTCTTTTTCCTTAGCCACCATTCGTTCGCGTTCCAAAGCTATTTCTTTTTCTCTAGCCTTTATTCGTTCGCGTTGCAGGGCTATTTCTTTTTCTCTAGCCTTTATTCGCTCTTGTTGTTCACGCGTAGCTTGAAGTTGCCCTACTGCCAGTTTTTCCTGTCGTTCCTTCTTTTCAGTTGCTAGTTTTTGCAATCGTTCCTCCATCTCAACTGCAGTTTTAGCTCTGAATTCTTGCAGAGCCCAGTTTCGAAGCTCAGCACCAGTTAGACCATTTTGTTCTCCTATAATAACGCAATCTAGAAGTGTAGCCATCTTGACCTACCTGTATAATAATTTATCTAGCTGAAATATGACAGCACAATGCAAAAATGTAAATATGTTCGATTCAGATAAGATAATCAATATAACAACTGTTGAACAACATGTGAACTGTAACTCAACAGCACTGTAAACTTGAACAATAAAGAAATTCAGTAACTTCTTGCTATCTATATATCTGAAGTGTTACTATCTGTAAATAACAGAAAATAATATAAGAAATATATTCAGTATAAAGAATATATAATACTAGACAGTCAACAATGACAGAAGACGACTGACGAGTGACGTAACTAGATATTTTCTTTCATAAAAGACAATAGTACTTTTATAGAAATTACTACTACACTTAACACAAGACAACAATTATGTGTTGCCGCTACAAGTGTCCTTGTTTAATGTCGAAACACTCTTCTAACCGCTCCCACTATCCATTTTTGAACTAATGTACTTAATATTAAATAATAGGCACCTCATTTATCAACAATAACACATTAACCAACAATAACATATACTGGCCTTTTTCCGGTTCTCGTGTCCGTAAATATAATGCTCGATAATTTACATCCTATATGTTAACCACGATATGCCAAGGGAAGGAATTGTACAAGGAAGTAGACCGCTCCTTGCTTGTACGAAAGTACAATGAATTTGTACTTAAACCCGAACCAACGCGGTTCGTAACCAATTTCTGAGAAACGTGATTGGCTTGGGTGTTTTCGACGATACTTGAGTTATAGCAGCTGAATGCTGTGAGTACTGGAACGCTTAATGTCCACAATGGAGTATAGCGTCGTAAAGTTTAGCGTGAAAACGAATGGTATCACGCCCAATAAGAACAATGTCACTCCGTATAACGTTCCGATGTGTAACCGCTGAAGTGTAAAGTGAGTAGCCTCGTGACGTGTGTAGTGTATCCGTGTACAGTCAATCAGTGTCCAGTGTTGATGTAGAAAAGTCCGACATTCCATTAACAGATTCATATGCGTTAATGTTGCCAGAGAGGTGTCCATCAAGGTACCGTACAAAGACTGAAGTGTTATTTCTATGTCCGTCAATGAGAGTTATGGTGTAACTCACTTGGTACAACGGTGCAACGTGTCACATTCATAAGTGTCTCTATATGTTCCTGATAATGGCATCATCATACTGGCCTTGTGCAATAGTTGTGTTGACGTGTGGAAAGAAGGTTGAGGTTGTGTTCAAACGTTACTGTTGTCCGTAGATGTCGACGTAATGAGTTAATGTTCGGTCCCGACTAACCAAGTTGAATTCTTCAAATATAACGAAATCCTCTGTGATTTCAAAATAGTATGTCCTAGTATATGTGTGCAATACTGTCCTGTATGTGAATAATGTTTATGTACTGTCCTCTATTACGTAAGTAGTGTCGTTGAGTCCACCATAATATTCGTGGATTCCTCATGAACAGCGTTGGCATCCCATGTCTTCACTTAATTTCGGTGACTTGATTATGGGTAAATATAAATCGTAAACTCTTCAAATCGTGTGTGGTATTCTGTGTTGATGCATCTGGCGTTGCCCCAGTGTCCTGGCTTCTGAGTATCTATACGTGGCGTTGTCTAAATAGCCTGGTATCAGAGTGGTAGTGTAGGACTAAATGCAATAAGTCCCGACGTAATATATCGTGTGTAGAGTTCCACTGAATGTCCCACTTATATTTCCTTCAGACTCTTGGTGGACGGAAGTGTAGGTACTCCCGATAATGTATAATGTACCTTCATAGTAACATCGGATATAGATAAATGTAAAATAGTTAATGTCCCCAGAAGAATAATGAATGTTCCTTGTGTCGATAGTGTAAATTTGGCAGAGTGTCGGCAGCCAATAATAATAATATTATGGAGGTATCATTCTTCTCGACAAGTGTATCTTGATTGTGTGGTATATTACTGTTCAAGCGTTGTGCAGTGTGCTGTGTCAACTGCTTGTCTAGTCTGTGTAAGGAATCTGTGTCAACTATGTCTAGTTCCAAGACATATCTAATTCCGTCCTGGGTACAAATTTGGTACTAGTAAGTGTAGTATGTCTCCTGATAGCGGACATCGAAACTGATAATGTGTTCCATTGTCATTTAGATATGTGGAATAGTACAGGTTTAATCTCTTAAGTTGTGTGTGGCGAATGACATCCACTTAATGTAGACAAATATTAAATACTTGCAGTCTGTAACTGATCTTTATACGAGCTGCAATTTCGGCTTCCTCTGAGTTTAGGATGGTGCGCGTCGTTTGCACTTCAACTTAACGTGCAATTATTTATCTTTAAAACGACAGTCCCTTTTCATAAATAACTCGGAAGGTTAATATAATGTCTTACTTTGCGTACAAACGATAACCTGCAATGTACAATGTATTATCGTTTTTCTCTGGCAGCGTCAGACAGCTTATATTAAATCGGGCGCCATGTTGGTGCATTGTACATAGTCCTGATGCAACATCGTGCTTAGGAATATATCATCGTGGCGTGCATTTAATGTTTATAACTGATCTGGTGGGAATCAATCGTCGTTTATTTATATCATCATCGTTTCCACGGATCGCAGACCCCACGTGTCTCGACGTGCATTCAACCACCGAAGCATTATAACTCAAAATTGAATGAATTTATGTAACAAAAGTCGCTCACCTTGAAGACTTACTTAGTGAGTGAGAGTGTGTGTGTGTGAGTGAATGAGTGAGAGTGAGAGAGAGAGAGAGAGAGAGAGAGAGAGAGTGTGTGTGGTGTGTGTGTGTGTGTGTGTGTGTGTGTGGGACGCGCTGGCATCACTACTTTTACGTCACATACTTTTTATGTACACATTTTTCTCCATGTTTAGCCTTGTTTATGTTTTCAACATTCATTTCACAATGTTTATTTTTCTTCCTATGTAAATGTATAATGCTCTTGATGAACGAAAGACGAGTGATTGGAAGGGCCGAATGTAAGACGGGCCTGCGCGCCCAATTTGTGACCCTAATAAAGTTGATTTGATTTTGATTTGATTTGATTTGACTGATATAATTTTGAGATAAATCCTTTTATTTCGGATCTGCTCTCTTTTTAGACAAATGAACACAATACTGTTGTATCATATAACGGGACCCTAACACGGGCACGGGACGTTATATATGTTAATACACACTTGACCGTTCATCTAATTCTATAATTACCCAATCTCCTAAAGTATATTGCAGCTAATGTCCAAAATAACTCGTTGTCTATACTTGATATATGTCCCGGTCCTGAGTATGACAAGAATGCTATATAAACAGGCGATATCCCTTACTCAGTAACAATGCCTTGCCCTAAATGATCAAACCTTTTGCTCACGGAGCTTCCAGGGAAAACACACACAGCCGTCTTGATGTCCTTTCTCGAAGTCACCTCCTGCTGTCCCTGACGATGATTACGTCGTCCTAAGTTTCTAGTCGTCAAGTCATTCTATTGTTAGACTGGGAATCTCCTAATTCACATTAGGTGGTGCGTGTGAGTGTGACCACTATGTGGCAACAACTGATTGAATTCTTCATCATTTCCCACTGATCATCTACATCTTGAAATAGGATCTCTAGATCAGAAAATAAATCATATTTGTTCTTTACTTCTATGTTAAAATTATCTTGTATTTCTCTGTCAGTTTTCAATTTGCACAAGTCATATTTAGGGTTTCCTGCTATATACTTGAATTTCTTCAACTTTACCCTCAATGTGCCTGTAATTAATATGTGATCACTGTAACAGTCTGCATTTGGAACTGTATTTACGACTGTTAATGCATTTAGAAACCTTCTGTTAATCAGGATGTAATCTATCTGGTTTTTAAACCTGCTGTTTGGACTCCTCCATGTCGATAATCTTCTAGGATGTTGTTTAAACCAGGTGTTTCCTACAACCATTTCTTGTTCTTTTGCCCATTCTACAAGTCTGTATCCTCTTTCATTTCTTTCTCCCAAACATGGTTGCCTACACTGCATCCATCGCCTTGCTTTCCTATTTTTGCGTTGAAATAACCCATTATGATATTTATTTCTGATTTTTTTGCAGATCTTCAAAGCAGACTCCATGTCGTTAGAAAATTCCTTTATACTTTCTTCACTGCATTCACTTGTTAGGGCATATACTTGAATAACATTTATTTTAAAAGTTCTTTCGTTTAATTTCACCAATAGAACTCTGTCTGACACAGCTCGATATCCTTTGACAGTATTTGATGTTTGTTTATCTAATATAATGGCTAAACCTCTTTGATGTTCTTCTCCCCCAGAGTAAATAATCTTATAATCCTCTCCTGTCATCCCTGCCCCTTTCCATCTCGTTTCCGATATTCCTAATATGTTAATCTTCTCTCTCTCCATTTCTTGTTTGATGTTTGCTAATTTTCCATCTGCATTCATTGTTCTAACATTCCAAGCTGCTACTTTCAATGATATTAATCTTTTGCACCTAGTAGCCTGTTGACGGTCTGGAGTCACCTGGTGCGCATGACTATCCCTACCGGGCGAGGCTGCTCCTATGGAGCACCCATTTACGCCGTTTCTCTGATTATCGATGAGTCCACACAACATGATTTTCTTGGTATCTATAAAGAAGGTAGTTTGCCATTGATTTCCTTCCTAGCAGTGACCATACTGGTCAGTGACCGTAGCCATTGTCTCCTCAAAAAAGAGATCCTCTGCCTACCGTCGTGAAGGTGAAGACCATAACCTACAACTATCTGTCGGCTGCTCTCCATCTTCATCCACCACCTGCACGCATGGCTCCAAGGTAACCCTGATCGGGGGGCTAAACGGGTACTCCACCTTGCCCAAGTGTGTCCCGCAGGCTAGCGGAAGGAAGGAGGCGCCTTACATCTCCTTTGATAGGGGATACCTCTACACCGCTACCTTCAATAGACTCCTACAATAAATATTCTAATATCAATCGAGGAACCCTTTGAGGCCACTAAGACAGTTCATTAATAAATTACATGTATTGTTTGGCATCCTTATATGTAGAAAAAAGAAGTGCGGCTTCATTGTTTATGTTGTCTAGTGTGTATTTTACTGTCTACTTACTTCTTTTACTTATTTGAGAGCGAAACAATTCATATCAATTTATTTATGAACTTTCTTAGTGACTTTAAAGGGTTCCCCCATTAATATTTAGTGTTACGTTTACCACATGGGATCCGAAAAACCATATCTATTCTATATATGTTTGTGAATATACTGGACATAGATGCTATCTCTGTGTTCACATGTTGTAGGTTGACATATATGCTACTCCAAAGCTGCTGTCTCTGTGATTGGCTAGTAAAGACGATAAAACAAAGAATATTGAAATAATTTGGTCACTTGAAACGTCACACAAGTTTGGAGAGAACAATAATGAGTGGGGAATATTCCTGGGAAGAGTAGAAGAGGAAGGTCAAAGAGAAGATGGGTGCAGGATGTGGTGGATGATCTCCAGGTGGGTGTATCTTGCTTATGATCGAGAGGTTTTCTGGAAGGTTGTTATGGGAGCAAGGCTCTGCAAAGGACATTCTACTGAATGAATGAATAATGTCTCTATGTGTAGAGTTTTTATACTTCTGAAAATACGATGCAACACAACTTTAATCTCTTTATGCAGATTTTATTGTTTCAAAGACATGTTAGAACATGAACTATACTCTCCATGTGAACGTGTTATAGTGTATGTGATATGATATAACATAACTAAGAGGTGCGTTATTTAAGTAAGTCCCGGTATAATTTTTTTTTTAAACCATTATATATAAACATGATTTATTGCAGCCAAAAGTGAACCACACATTTACATTATTTCTCAACATAGTCACCATTGACTTCAACACATTTTTGGTATCGTGGCACCAGGTTCTTAATTCCAATGTCGTAGAAGTCTGCCGCCAGTGTCTTGAACCATTCATGAACACCTGCCTGTAGTTCATCATCAGTTTCAAACCGCTGGAATGCCAGCCAATTCTTTAGGTGCATGACCGGAGGTCGTCAACAATTTCCCGGTGAAATGTTTGCAACAGTTGTTCCATATGCGACATGAGGTCGAGCATTATCGTGCACAAGCACAATTCCAAGGACAGCAACACACGTCTTTTGTTGTGGGTGGCACGTCTAAGTTTTATCAGAGTGTTACAATAATATTTAGCATTAACTATCTTTCCACGTTCAAGAAAATTAATAAAAAAAGACCCCCTTATTGTTCTAGAGAACAGTGGCCATGAATTTCTGTAGCGCTACTGTTGTTTGTTGTTGTTGTTGTTTTTTATTTTGCTAGGTAAAACGGTTCAGAGCACGAACCTCGCAGCTGGTGGGAGTATTTATTTTTGCACTCATTAAAAATCACTCACACGCAGCATGAAACAAGATTTCAACAGTGAAAAAATAGCACACAGCTAGCTAATGAACAACATAAACATATTGCACATACACATTTCCGTTTTCCATCGGTGTTTGTTCGGTATGGTCAAAACGGAACTTACTTAAACAACGCGCCTCGTTTAATCTCTATGTGAACATATTATATTGTATCTGATATGATATAATATAACAATACTCTCATGTGTATAGTGTATCAGATATGATATAATATAACAATACTCTCATGTGTATAGTGTATCAGATATGATATAATATAACAATACTCTCATGTATATAGTATATCAGATATGATATAATATAACAATACTCTCATGTGTATAGTGTATCAGATATGACATAATATAACAATACTCTCATGTGTATAGTGTATCAGATATGATAGGAACAGCTCTGACTACCTAGTTTCCGAATGCCGCTCTTGTTCGGAACAGCTCTGACTAGGCAGTTTCCGAATGTCTGTCGTGCCTGGAACAGCTCTGATGGGCGCAACGACAAGCACATGTCCGAAAACTCGCTGAGTGGATGCCGTCTGCGAACATGTCTGGTTTGTGCGGGAATGGCCCGGGGAAAACGAAATGACCAATATATTGAAGTGAGGATTTAAAGCAGCCATGAGCAGGACGTGACGATTTCCCTCGGTGAGCCCAGATCCAGGGCGTTATGTGTCGGCTCTGCAACTATGGAAACAACCTTGGATGGCGGAAAATGCTATGGACTGTCCCTGCCTTCCTTTGAGGGATGACCGTTGTCTTCGACCGTTCAACCTTGGCCAGCATGGTTGTAGATGGCACCACAAAAGTGAGAGTCTCCCAGGAATGCTACCTGGTTAAAAAAGCACGCTATCGTCGGATGTGTTGGCCTACGGGTTTCGGCCCAAGGGCGCATAACAGACACACCGCAATGACATCTGAAAAAACACTCCGGATGAACGAAAAGAAGAAGAAGAATATAACAATACTCTCATGTGTATAGTATATCAGATATGATATAATATAACAATACTCTCATGTGAACATGTTATAGTGTATCATATATTATCTGAGATAACTGTAATTTATATGTGAACGTGTTATAGTGTATCGTATATGATAACCAACTATAATCTCCATGTGAACATGTTATAGTATGGAAGACGCGATAGAACAAATATGTTATCTCTATGTGAACATGTTGACGATAGAACAGATATGTTATCTCTATGTGAACATGTTGACGATAGAACAAATATGTTATCTCTATGTGAACATGTTGACGATAGAACAAATATGTTATCTCTATGTGAACATGTTGACGATAGAACAAATATGTTATCTCTATGTGAACATGTTGACGATAGAACAAATATGTTATCTCTATGTGAACATGTTGACGATAGAACAAATATGTTATCTCTATGTGAACATGTTGACGATAGAACAAATATGTTATCTCTATGTGAACATGTTGACGATCGAACAGATATGTTATCTCTATGTGAACATGTTGACGATAGAACAGATATGTTATCTCTGTGTGAACATGTTGACGATAGAACAGATATGTTATCTCTATGTGAACATGTTGACGATAGAACAAATATGTTATCTCTATGTGAACATGTTGACGATAGAACAGATATGTTATCTCTGTGTTAAAGTGGTATCCACTCGACGACATGATGTACACAACTGCTATCTTGATGTGAACATATTACAGCTATGAGAATCTAACAGAGTAAACTGGTCGCTGTCTTGATGTGAACATATTACAGCTATGAGAATCTAACAGAGTAAACTGGTCGCTGTCTTGATGTGAACATATTACAGTTATGAGAATCTAACAGAGTAAACTGGTCGCTGTCTTGATGTGAACATATTACAGCTATGAGAATCTAACAGAGTAAACTGGTCGCTGTCTTGATGTGAACATATTACAGCTATGAGAATCTAACAGAGTAAACTGGTCGCTGTCTTGATGTGAACATATTACAGCTATGAGAATCTAACAGAGTAAACTGGTCGCTGTCTTGATGTGAACATATTACAGCTATGAGAATCTAACAGAGTAAACTGGTCGCTGTCTTGATGTGAACATATTACAGCTATGAGAATCTAACAGAGTAAACTGGTCGCTGTCTTGATGTGAACATATTACAGCTATGAGAATCTAACAGAGTAAACTGGTCGCTGTCTTGATGTGAACATATTACAGCTATGAGAATCTAACAGAGTAAACTGGTCGCTGTCTTGATGTGAACATATTACAGCTATGAGAATCTAACAGGGTAAACTGGTCGCTGTCTTGATGTGAACATATTACAGCTATGAGAATCTAACAGGGTAAACTGGTCGCTGTCTTGATGTGAACATATTACAGCTATGAGAATCTAACAGGGTAAACTGGTCGCTGTCTTGATGTGAACATATTACAGCTATGAGAATCTAACAGGGTAAACTGGTCGCTGTCTTGATGTGAACATATTACAGCTATGAGAATCTAACAGGGTAAACTGGTCGCTGTCTTGATGTGAACATATTACAGCTATGAGAATCTAACAGAGTAAACTGGTCGCTGTCTTGATGTGAACATATTACAGCTATGGGAATCTAACAGAGTAAATCGGTCGCTGTCTTGATGTGAACATATTACAGCTATGAGAATCTAACAGAGTAAACTGGTCGCTGTCTTGATGTGAACATATTACAGCTATGAGAATCTAACAGAGTAAACTGGTCGCTGTCTTGATGTGAACATATTACAGCTATGAGAATCTAACAGAGTAAACTGGTCGCTGTCTTGATGTGAACATATTACAGCTATGAGAATCTAACAGAGTAAACTGGTCGCTGTCTTGATGTGAACATATTACAGCTATGAGAATCTAACAGAGTAAACTGGTCGCTGTCTTGATGTGAACATATTACAGCTATGAGAATCTAACAGAGTAAACTGGTCGCTGTCTTGATGTGAACATATTACAGCTATGAGAATCTAACAGAGTAAACTGGTCGCTGTCTTGATGTGAACATATTACAGCTATGAGAATCTAACAGAGTAAACTGGTCGCTGTCTTGATGTGAACATATTACAGCTATGGGAATCTAACAGAGTAAACTGGTCGCTGTCTTGATGTGAACATATTACAGCTATGAGAATCTAACAGAGTAAACTGGTCGCTGTCTTGATGTGAACATATTACAGCTATGAGAATCTAACAGAGTAAACTGGTCGCTGTCTTGATGTGAACATATTACAGCTATGAGAATCTAACAGAGTAAACTGGTCGCTGTCTTGATGTGAACATATTACAGCTATGGGAATCTAACAGAGTAAACTGGTCGCTGTCTTGATGTGAACATATTACAGCTATGGGAATCTAACAGAGTAAACTGGTCGCTGTCTTGATGTGAACATATTACAGCTATGAGAATCTAACAGAGTAAACTGGTCGCTGTCTTGATGTGAACATATTACAGCTATGAGAATCTAACAGAGTAAACTGGTCGCTGTCTTGATGTGAACATATTACAGCTATGAGAATCTAACAGAGTAAACTGGTCGCTGTCTTGATGTGAACATATTACAGCTATGAGAATCTAACAGAGTAAACTGGTCGCTGTCTTGATGTGAACATATTACAGCTATGAGAATCTAATAGAGTAAACTGGTCGCTGTCTTGGTGTGAACATATTACAGCTATGGGAATCTAACAGAGTAAACTGGTCGCTGTCTTGATGTGAACATATTACAGCTATGGGAATCTAACAGAGTAAACTGGTCGCTGTCTTGATGTGAACATATTACAGCTATGAGAATCTAACAGAGTAAACTTGTCGCTGTCTTGATGTGAACATATTACAGCTATGAGAATCTAACAGAGTAAACTGGTCGCTGTCTTGATGTGAACATATTACAGTTATGAGAATCTAACAGAGTAAACTGGTCGCTGTCTTGGGTCGGCTTCTCTCTAACTGCAGGGAGGAGGTGTCCTCCTGCCACAGATGTTGTCGTAGGTATCAGGGTAGCCAACTGGCGGGTACCTGGTGAGACACAATACAGGTGTTGTTGTTAGTGTGACAGTCCAGGTCTGGGTAGTTACACCTCTGTGTACATGTCTCCCCGTCTCATTGTTCAGTTCCTGTGGTCGCGTGTTGTTTGTGTGTTCACACTAAAGTTACATTGTTCAGTTCCTATGGTCGCATGTTGTTTGTGCGGTAAAGCTAGAGTTACATTCCCCTATTTTCGCAGTGGTACTGTTACAACTAATGTTGTGATGCTACTACAACCGACAAGGTGTCAACACTAATGATGTGATGATGTTACAACAGACAGTGTGTCGACATAATGATGTGATGCTGTTACAACAGATAGTGTGTCGACATAAAGATGTGATGCTGTTACAACATACAGTGTGTCGACATAATGATGTGATGGTGCTACAACCGACAAGGTGTCAACACTAATGATGTGATGGTGTTACAACAGACAGTGTGTCGACATAATGATGTGATGCTGTTACAACAGATAGTGTGTCGACATAAAGATGTGATGCTGTTACAACAGACAGTGTGTCGACATAATGATGTGATGGTGCTACAACCGACAAGGTGTCAACACTAATGATGTGATGATGTTACAACAGACAGTGTGTCGACATAATGATGTGATGCTGTTACAACAGATAGTGTGTCGACATAAAGATGTGATGCTGTTACAACAGACAGTGTGTCGACATAATGATGTGATGGTGCTACAACCGACAAGGTGTCAACACTAATGATGTGATGATGTTACAACAGACAGTGTGTCGACATAATGATGTGATGCTGTTACAACAGACAGTGTGTCGACATAAAGATGTGATGCTGTTACAACAGACAGTGTGTCGACATAATGATGTGATGGTGCTACAACCGACAAGGTGTCAACACTAATGATGTGATGATGTTACAACAGACAGTGTGTCGACATAAAGATGTGATGCTGTTACAACAGATAGTGTGTCGACATAAAGATGTGATGCTGTTACAACAGACAGTGTGTCGACATAATGATGTGATGGTGCTACAACCGACAAGGTGTCAACACTAATGATGTGATGATGTTACAACAGACAGTGTGTCGACATAAAGATGTGATGCTGTTACAACAGACAGTGTGTCGACATAATGATGTGATGCTGTTACAACAGACAGTGTGTCGACATAATGATGTGATGGTGCTACAACCGACAAGGTGTCAACACTGTTGATGAATACTGGAGGGGATGAAGTAATAAACGTTCAATGAGAACTCAGACATTCCAGCTTTACATGAAGACATTTATGGCATATTATTATTAATCATTGAAGAAATTGGTATCATCCTTGGAATGCCGGACTCAGTCACACAACCAGTTGTGGATATGCTAAAAAAAACAATAATACATAAAATGTACGAACGCCCAGGCCTGGAGCACCACACTTTCTGTCCTCACAACACGATGGCAGAGACAACTGCTCACGTGATGACAGTATGTCATTGGACAGTGTTACTCAGCTGTCAGGTCCTGTCTCCCGTCCCATTACCGTCATTGTGTGTGTACACACGCGCGGAGCAGGTGACAGGGTGTGAAATAGCGTGATCAAATGTACAAGATGGAGTGGTTGTCATTGAGCTAACTGTCCTGTATAATTCAGATTCGGAGAGCAACACTCTTCTAGATGGGAAAGTACAGAGATACGCTCGCATGTCAAACTCAGGACGGATAGACAGGATTTTCGTCGCTGAGATTGGCGTCAGAGACCTTGTTTTCACGTCCCCGTGGGAGTGCCCAGACAACGATGTGCAAAATGTTAGCGAGACCGTAGCACTTAATCGAATGGGCGAGGCAGTTGGGAGACGGGGGCCTGTCGCTGGCTATGGAGTAGGTGTAACGATGATTGGAACCAGGCTGTAGAGTAAATAGTTGATGATTCTGCTTGCAATTTAGTTAGTCAACAACTCTCACCCTAATGATGACACATACATACCCCACCAATCGACATATCCACCTCCTGCATATCCCCAACCCACACACACTGCCCTCACTGTTCCCCCAAGCCAAACACACTCGCCACCCACACAAACATCCCCCACCAACCCACACATCCTAAGCCTACCCACATACACATCCTAACCCACACACCCATCCCCCACCCACACATCCTCTCCCCACCCACACCTCCAACCACCCATCCCCCAACCACACCACCATCGACCACATTTTCCCCACCCACGCACACATATCCCCTACCAACCCACACATCCACTCACACAATATAAGGATGGGTCCTTAAGCTGTGTATGGGGTTCAAAGAAGTCAATATGGCTGTACAGACGACCGTAGGGCCATTGCTTGACTCTGGGGTGGAGGGTAGCACAAGGGCCATCGACCGGGAAAAGAAGTTGGCTTTCGCTTAGTCAGTTAAGGTGCAATAATAACGCTGGTAGGTTCAATATTGGGTTGATTCTGGGCAGCCATATATATATATATATATATATATATATATATATATATATATATATATATATATATATATATATATATATATATATATATATATATATATATATATATATATATATATGATGTCTCGAATTCGGTTAGGAATGTCGGAAGACAATATGAGAATGAGAAATTAGTTACAGATATAGATATCGGGAGATAATATGAGACTTGCCAAGCTCCTTGGCGAAGGCGTTACGGACGCGACTCGCAAGCCCTCTTTCTCGCGTTCAGTACACAACTGCGGCCGATTTGGCAGCAGACCGCGTTGCACCGGATTTAAACGGGTTGGTATGTGAGCTGGTCGTTCAGAAAGCAATGGAAAACTACTGAACTTGCCAAGACATCAACAACAGCACTAAAATGCTGATGTTGGAAGCGATGCCCTGTAAAAAGAATATGGAATAAAAAATAATATGAATATGAAAAAACAGTGACAGATACAAATGTCGGGAGATAATATGAGAATGAGAAAACAGTGACATATAAAAATGTCGGGAGATAATATGAGAAGGAGAAAACAGTGACAGATAAAAATGTCGGGAGATAATATGAGAATGAGAAAACAGTGACAGATAAAAATGTCGGGAGATAATATGAGAAGGAGAAAACAGTGTCAGATAACAATGGAGAGAGATAATATGAGAATGAGAAAACAGTGACAGATAGAAATTGAGGGAGATAATATGAGAATGAGAAAACAGTGACATATAAAAATGTCGGGAGATAATATGAGAATGAGAAAACAGTGACAGATAAAAATGGAGGGAGATAATATGAGAATGAGAAAACAGTGACAGATAGAAATGAAGGGAGATAATATTAGAATGAGAAAACAGTAACACATAGCGAGGTGTGGCGATAATATGAGAATGAGAAAACAGTGACAGATAGAAATGTCGGAAGTTAATATGAGAATGAGAAAACAGTGACAGATAGAAATGAAAGGAGATAATATGAGAATGAAAAAAATAGTGAAAGATAGAAATATCGGGAGATAATATGAGAATGGTAGACCATTTTACATATCTAGGATCAATGGTAAATAGCAAATTATCCCTAGATCAGGAGATCAACATCCGGATTGATAAGGCAGCAGCAACAATGAACAGGTTAAGAAAAAGAGTCTGGGAGAACAGGAAGCTTACTGCCAAAATAAAAGTCCTTGTCTATCAAGCCTGTGTCCTTAGTACTCTTCTTTATGGCAGTGAAACCTGGACAACTTACTCACACCAAGAGAAACGTTTAAACAGCTTTCATATGCGGTGTCTGATAAGAATTGTTGGTATTAAGTGGCAAGATAAAATCACAAACACTGAAGTATTGGAAAGATCAGTTTGTGTGACGGTTTATTCCGTGCTCAGTCTTCGTAGACTTAGATGGATAGGACATCTTAGGCGGATGGACGATGGTAGAATACCAAAGGACATCATTTTTGGTGAATTACAGATGGGTAAGAGATCTCAGCGTCGGCCTCTACTACGATACAAAGATGTGTGTAAGCGGGACATGATTGATACAGGCATTGATAATGCACACTGAGAGCAGGTAGCTGCTGAACGTGTTGCATGGAGGGCAAACATCAGAAATGGAATAAAGACAAAGGAGAAAATTATTGCAGATAAGTCACACACCGAGCGTTTGAGACGTAAGATGGTGCATGATGGTGGAAATGATGACTTGTTTACATGCACCCAATGTGAACGAACTTTTACAGCGCGAATTGGCTTTATCATTCACATTAGCTACCGCCATAGGTAAAAGGTATTATGCCATTTCGAAGCACAAATTATCGTCTGTCAAGACGGCAAGGTCCCAATATTAGAATGAGACAACAGTGACAGATATAAATGTCGGGGGAATATGACAATGAGAAAACAGTGAAGGATAGAAATGTTGGGAGATAATATGAGAATGAGAAAACAGTGAAGGATAGAAATGTTGGGAGATAACATGAGAATGAGAAAACAGTGACAGATATAAATGTGGGGAATATGACAATGAGAAAACAGTGAAGAAAGGAATGTTGGGAGATAACATGAGAATGAGAAAACAGTGAAGGATAGAAATGTCGGGAGATAACATGAGAATGAGAAAACAGTGACTGATAGAAATTTCGGGAGATAATATAATAATGCGAAAACAGTTTTAGATAGAGATGTTGAGAGATAATATAAGAAAGGTAAACAGTGATAGTCGACCAGAGAGACGAATGGAGACGTATTGTATCTGCAGCAAAGAACCTCAATGGCTCGTAACGCTGAAGAAGAAGAAGAGAAGAAGAAGAAGAAGAAGAAGAAGAAGAAGAAGAAGAAGAAGAAGAAGAAGAAGAAGAAGAAGAAGAAGAAAGAAGAAGAAGAAGAAGAAGAAACGAAGAAGAAGAGAAGAAGAAGAAGAAGAAGAAGAAGAAGAAGAAGAAGAAGAAGAAGAAGAAGAAGAAGAAGAAGAAGAAGAAGAAGAAGAAAAGAAGAAGAAGAAGAAGAAGAAGAAGAAGAAGAAGAAGAAGAAGAAGAAGAAGAAGAAGAAAGAAGAAGAAGAAGAAGAAGAAGAAGAAGAAGAAGAAGAAGAAGAAGAAGAAGAAGAAGAAGAAGAAGAAGAAGAAGAAGAAGAAGAAGAAGAAGAAGAAGAAGAAGAAGAAGAAGAAGAAGAAGAAGAAAAAGAAGAAGAAGAAGAAGAAGAAGAAGAAGAAGAAGAAGAAGAAGAAGAAGAAGAAGAAGAAGAAGAGAGAAGAAGAAGAAGAAGAGAAGAAGAAGAAGAAGAAGAAGAAGAGAAGAAGAAGAAGAAGAAGAAGAAGAAGAAAGAAGAAGAAGAAGAAGAAGAAGAAGAAGAAGAAGAAGAAGAAGAAGAAGAAGAAGAAAGAAGAAGAAGAAGAAGAAGAAGAAGAAGAAGAAACAGTGACAGATAGAATTGTCGGGAGATGATATAATAATGAGAGTACAGCGACAGATAGAGAGGTTGGGCGATAGTTTAAGAAAGAGAAACAGTGATAGATAGAACTGTCGGGAGATAATATAATAAAGATACATCAGTGAAAGATAGAGAGGTGGGGAGATAATATGTGAATGATAAAACAGTGACATACAGAGAGGTGGGGAGATAATATGAGAATGAGAAAACAGTGACATACAGAGAGGTGGGGAGGTAATATGAGAATGAGAAAAACAGTTTCATATAGAGAGATGGGGAGGTAAATGAGAATGATAAAACAGTGGCATACAAAGAGGTGGGGAGATAATATGAGAATGAGAAAACAGTGACATACAGAGAGGTGGGGAGGTAATATGAGAATGAGAAAACAGTTTCATATAGAGAGATGGGGAGGTAAATGAGAATGATAAAACAGTGGCATACAGAGAGGTGGGGAGGTAATATGAGAATGAGAAAACAGTTTCATATAGAGAGATGGGGAGGTAAATGAGAATGATAAAACAGTGGCATACAGAGAGGTGGGGAGATAATATGAGAATGATAAAACAGTTTCATATAGAGAGATGGGGAGGTAATATGAGAATGATAAAACAGTGGCATACAGAGAGGTGGGGAGATAATATGAGAATGAGAAAACAGTTTCATATAGAGAGATGGGGAGGTAATATGAGAATGAGAAAACAGTGACAGATAGACAGGCCGGGAGTTGAGCAGACAGCCTGCCTCTATGCACAGACACCTTACGTTGTGGGAGGTTGGCAGTTACCGACAAATTGAAGGATGACTTACCTGGGTCCCACCCGGTCAAAGATGTAGGGTATCGGGGCGAAGGTAGGGGTAGATGGAGGAAAGATGGAGCTTGATCTGAGACACATTAAGGTGTTAGCAAAGATTGGGCGAGTCTGAAATGACAAACATTCAATGGTGTCAATAGTTACTCATTTCAAAATAATCATGATGTCAATAGTTAAAGATGCAAGTAACATCACTGATGAAAATAGTTAAATATGTCCATATATGACTTATGAAAACAGTTAAATATGTTCATACATCACAGATGTCAATAGTTAAATATGTCCATACATCACAGATGTCAATAGTTAAATATGTCCATACATCACAGATGTCAATAGTTAAATATGTCCATACATCACAGATGTCAATAGTTAAATATTTCCATATATCACTGATGTCAATAGTTAAATCTGTCCATACATTACTAATGACATTAGTTAAATATGTCCATATACCACTGATGCCAATAGTTAAAGATGTCCATACATTACTAATGTCATTATTTAAATATGTCCATATCTCACTGATGTCAATAGTTAAATATGTCTTAGATTCACTGATGTCAGGTGTTACATATATCCAAAAATCAATGATGTCAATAATTAAATATGTCCATACATTATTAATGTCAATAGTTAAATATGTATATAATACACCGATGTAAATAGTACAAAATACAACACATGTACTGATGTTTTACTGAGACATCATACCATTGCTGGTGTGTGTGTGTGTGTGTGGTGTGTTGATGTCTTACAGAGACATCCTACCATTGTTGGTGTGTGTGTGTGTGTGTGCGCGCGCGCGTGAGTGTGTGTGTTCGTGTGCGTTTGTGTTAATATTGTACAGAGACATCCTACCATTGTTTATGTGTGTGTATGTGTGTGTGTGTGTGTGTGTGTGTGTGTGTGTGATGTTTTACAGAGACATCCTACCATTGTTGATGTGTGTGTATGTTGATGTTTTACACAGACATCCTACCATTGTTGATGTGTGTGTTGATGTTTTACACAGACATCCTACCATTGTTGGTGTGTGTGTGTGTGTGTGTGTGTGTGTGTGTGTGTGTGTGTGTTGATGTTTTACAGAGACATCCTACCATTGTTGATGTGTGTGTATGTTGATGTTTTACACAGACATCCTACCATTGTTGATGTGTGTGTTGATGGTTTACACAGACATCCTACCATTGTTGATGTGTGTGTTGATGTTTTACACATACATCATACCATTAATGGTGTGTGTGTGTGTGTGTGTGTGTGTGTGTGTGTGTGTGTGTGTGTGTGTGTGTGTTGATGTTTTACAGAGACATCCTACCATTGTTGGTGTGAGTGTGTGTTGATGTTTTATAGAGACATCCTACCATTTTGTGTGTGTGTGTGTGTTTGAGTGTGTGTGTGTGTGTTGATGTTTCACAGAATCATCCTACCACTGTTGACGAAGACAACGCGGACCTTTGACATGGAAGACCAGACACAACTAGCGTACTGACCCCATTGAAGATTTGCGTGCAGTCTGAGAGGCCTCCGATGTAGACGGTCTTAGCCAGTCTCCTGAACTCGCCAATACAGTTGCTTTCAGGCAGATCCTCCTTCTTGAGATCGTGCAGGCTGGAGACATTGAACTCGTCAGATCTGTGTGGATGAGATCATGTTGCGAGAGTTAGAGTCTGGGCACAGGGACTGTCACATGCCACAATAAATATGAAGGTCTCAGGCGACATAACGACTCGGCGACCCTCGATCAACAGTCGACAAGCAATGCACTCTCTCTCTCTCTCTCTCTCTCTCTCTCTCTCTCTCTCTCTCTCTCTCTCTCTCTATATATATATATATATATATATATATATATATATATATATATATATATATATATATGTGTGTGTGTGTGTGTGGTGTGTGTGTGTTTGTGTGTGTGAGTGTGTGTGGGTGTGTGTGAGTGTGTGTGTGTGTGTGAGCGTGTGTGTGTGTGTTGAGTTGAGTTTAGTTGTTGAGTCAAGAACCGACATCACTACACTAAGGACATTCCCATACATGCTCCGTACCCTCGTTCAACAGCCAGCGAAGAGTCATACTACTAATCGTTCCCACCGCTATCTGATTAAAAGTTATCCTGGTATTCTCTCTCAGTTTTGAGATTCTTCCAGAACCCCTGCCGATTCCCCGCAATCTTATTCTTTCCACATATGGGTTCTCATTCTGTTCCTCCACCTTCTCAACCTGGTCCCACAAGCACACGACCACCTCCCCCTAGTCCATAGGCAAACTACCACGAAGATATGCACGCCCTGCTAGCCTATCAGCCTGTTCATTCCCCCGTGCCCCCGCATGGCCAGGGCAAAATATCCATACATTTCTCATAATGTGACCTCTGAAGCGGCGATAGCCATTCCACACGAAACATTCCTTTGTCCACCTTACTAAACATACTCTTTGAATCCGTAATGAATGCAATGTGCGTTGCAGTAGTCTCCTCTAACCAACGGAATGCCGATTTTACTGCTTCCACCTCCATTCTCATGCTGGAGGTCGTAGTCTCATATACTAGACTCACCTTTCTTAACACTCGTCCATTAGCCTTTGCAATAAAACCCCAACTACTACGTCTGTTTCTCACCACTGACCCATCGGTGTATATGACTATGTCACCTTGACGTGTGTTACTCTGGATCAGGGACTTCAGGTCCCCAGCTTGGCGGTTAGGCATTGAACCGCTACGGCCACAGGTGTATTTATCTTTGTGGCTGCAGTTTGCATTTCGCATTTTCCTCATGTTGGACTGGTAGTATATGGTTCCGTCGCCCTGCTACTGAGTGAGTGCGTGGCGCGACTCTGTGAGCTGTGATATTCACGTGGAATGCTTCTACATGTCCACTTTTGTTTGTACAGTGACCCGCATGTTCGGAACAATGGCTACCGGCTGTTGCTGAATTGACTGATTTGCCTTTTCGGTTCACGAGTGCATTTTTCAGGAGACTCCTGGGAGTCGGCGCTGGAGCTACGGAGTTCGTACTTAATGCGACGCTTTCGGCGGGTCGCCCTGCGGATAGAGACAGAGCCATGTGAGAAAACACGGGTCAGTGAGGTCTTTCAGGTGACTGCCGATTCCATCGACGATGAACTGTCGTTTTCGTGGAGGACTTTTGTGTTGGCATTCTGGCGGCGGCATTACGCACAATGTACCTGTTTAGGCTATTGGATTGTCGCGAGGCTCCTGTCTGTTCCACTTTTCACATTGGACAGTGGGGAGCATTTGGTGTGATATTCACTGGGACAGATATGGAGCATAATGGTGACGACCCGTTGCCGTGAAGTTGGAACCTCGGCTAACTAACTAACTACTCCGGATCAGCTGTTGCACTTCAAACTCATTGCAGCCCGCTGCCCATTCTCTGCACTCACAGCCCAGTGTTATTATTACATTGTGCCAGCCCGTGATATATTCCGGAACTTCAACCCACTCTCTTTCACGATTGATGGTCTCCAGATCACACACCTGACTTATAGAAAGTTCTGCCTGTGCCATCCAGGACCTGCCTCGTCTTAGTCTATGATTCTTGACCATATCCATTGCTGCATGGGGAAGGGGAAGGGGAGAGGGGGAGTGATCCCTATCTGCAGCAACTCTCAGGTACTATGTGTCAAGATGCTGGATAGGCATAGATAGAAGTAGGGCAAGGACGGAGGAAAGTAAAGGATAGAGACAGGACATAATAGGTACCTTTACAAGAGAATAGATAGAAAGAGACAGTATAAGGAGATAGAACTCCAAACCAGTGTTAGGACCAGACCTAGACAGGACACGCACGTGTCATAGCTAGGGCATAACTAGGACATACCGGGATTAACTCCCGACATAGGACAAAGTACAGTAATCACGGGGACTACCCGTAAACAGACTGAACTCTAGTACAGCTGTAGGCTACGAGGACTGGGCCACTAAACTACGTGGCAAGTGACCCAGCACGCCGTGCGGCTGACCGCACGAGAACGGAGGACGAGTAGCTGGACTAGACCTGTGAATTCAGGCAGACCGGGACCGACAGTTAGAGCGACTAGACCTGTGTGTTTACCATAGCCAGTTGTGTAGTTTAGAGAGGGCATAGTTATACGTAGCTAACATTGAGAATGTATTTGAGTGTTGAATGCCAGTTGTGTATGCTCGTAAGACGAGCTCTGTAATCCCTCCTCCTCCCTCCTATTCCTCCCTACTCCTCCTGTCTCCGCCCTCCTCCTCCCTCCTCCACCTCCCTCTTCCTCCTCCCTCCTCCATTTACCCAAGACAGACAGACAGTCAGACAGATAGTCGGGAACGGGATCTTATATGACTACTTATATGATTTAAAATGAGATGCTCTCCACCATGGGCTGGACTGGGTCAGACAGACAGACAGATAGATAGATAGACAGACAGACAGTCGGGAACGGGAACTTATATGACTACTTATATGAATTAAATGACATGCTCCCCATCAGGGTCTGGGCCGAAGACGGGCTGGGTCAGACAGACAGCCAGACAGACAGTCACAGACAGATAGTCGGTAACGGGAACGAGAACTTATATGACTACTTTATGAATTAAATGAGATGCTCCCCACCAGGGTCTGGGCGAAGCCGGGCAGGGTCAGCTAGTCTTATATATAAATTAGGATGTGCGTATGTATCTCTGTATGTATTTATGTATCTCTGTCCGTATGTCCTTTATGGCGCTCGCGAACGGCCCATCCGATTGAGATGAAATTTTCTAACACGCCTTCCTTTCATTCCAGAGATGCCAACTGTCGTATTTTTTTTTTCTTCTTCCTTCCTCCTCCCTCCTCCCTCCTCCCCCTCCCAAAATACGTACGTCCAGGAAATGGTCTTCTACAT
>OY992884.1:4001488-4138988 GCA_963921405.1 Cepaea hortensis
CCTCCCTTTTCTTCCCTCCTCCTCCTCCCTACCACCTCACTCCTCCCTCCTCCTTCCCTCCTCCTCCCTCTTCCTCCTCCTTCCCTCCTCCTCCCTCTTCCTCCTCCTCCCTCTACCTCCTCTTCCCTCCTCCTCCTCCCCCTCCTCCTCCCTCCTCCTCCTCCCTCCTCCTCCCTCTACCTCCTCCTCCCTTCACATTCCTCCTCCTCCCTCTTTCTCCTCCTCCCTCTCCTCCTCCTGCTCCCTCCTCCTCCCTCATCCTCCCTCCTTCTCCTCCCTCCCTCCTCCCTCCCTCCTCCTCCCCCTCCTCCTCCTAATCCCTCCTCCTCCCTCCTATTCCTCCCTACTCCTCCTGTCTCCGCCCTCCTCCTCCCTCCTCCACCTCCCTCTTCCTCCTCCCTCTCCCTCCTCCCTCTTCCTGCTCCCTCTTCCTCCCTCCTCCTCCTTCCTCCTTCTCCCTCTGCCTCCTCCCTCCTCCTCCTTCTTCCTTCTCCCTCCCTCCCCTCCCTTTTCCTCCCTCCTCCTCCTCCCTCTACCTCCTCACTCCTCCCTCCTCCCTCCTCCTTCCTCTCTTCCTCCTCCTTCCTCCTCCTCCCTCTTCCCTCCTCCCTCCCTCTACCTCCTCTTCCCTCCTCCTACTCCCCCTCCTCCTCCCTCCTCCTCCTCCCTCCTCCTCCCTCTACCTCCTCCTCCCTTCACATTCCTCCTCCTCCCTCTTTCTCCTCCTCCCTCTCCTCCTCCTGCTCCCTCCTCCTCCCTCATCCTCCCTCCTTCTCCTCCCTCCTCCCCTCCTCCTCCCCCTCCTCCTCCTAATCCCTCCTCCTCCCTCCTATTCCTCCCTACTCCTCCTGTCTCCGCCCTCCTCCTCCCTCCTCCACCTCCCTCTTCCTCCTCCCTCCTCCATTTACCCAAGACAGACAGACAGTCAGACAGATAGTCGGGAACGGGATCTTATATGACTACTTATATGATTTAAATGAGATGCTCTCCACCATGGGCTGGACTGGGTCAGACAGACAGACAGATAGATAGATAGACAGACAGACAGTCGGGAACGGAACTTATATGACTACTTATATGAATTAAATGACATGCTCCCCATCAGGGTCTGGGCGAAGCCGGGCAGGGTCAGCTAGTCTTATATATAAATTAGGATGTGCGTATCTCTGTATGTATGTATGTATGTATGTATGTCCTTTATACGCTCGCGAACGGCCCATCCGATTGAGATGAAATTTTCTACACGCCTTCCTTTCATTCCAGAGATGCCAACTGTCGTAGTTTTTTTTTTCTTCTTCCTCCTCCTCCCTCCTCCCTCCTCCCCCTCCCAAAATACGTACGTCCAGGAAATGGTCTTCTACATAGACACTTCTCTCTGAGGTCCGCGATAACATATTAACCTGGTGGGATGGCAAATCAATCATCCTACTACCTCCTCCCTCCTCCTCCCTTCTCCCTCTTCCTCCTCCCTCTTCCTCCCTCCGCCTCCTCCCTCCTCCCACTCTCTACTCCTCCTTCCTCCTCCCTCCTTCCTTCTCCTCCCTCCTTCTCCCTCTTCCTCCTCCCTCTTCCTCCCTCTTCCTGCTCCCTCCGCCTCCTCCCTCCACCTACTCTCTCCTCCCTCCTCCCTCCCTCCTCCCTATCCCTCCTCCTACTCCCTTCTCCTCCTCCTCCTCCTCTCTCCTCCTCCCTCCTTCTCCCTCTTCCCTCCTCCCTCCTCCTCCCCCTCCTCCTCCACCCTACTCCTCCCTCCTCTTCCTAATCCCTCCTCCTCCCTCCTATTCCTCCTGTCTCCTCCTCCCTCCTTCTCCCTCCTCCTTCTACCTCTTCCTCCTCCTCCTTCTCCCTCCACCTCCTCCCTCCTCCTCTCTCCTCCTCCTCCCTCCTCCTCCCTCTCCCTCCTCCCTTCTCATCCTCCCCCACCTACGTTCTCCTCCTCCCTCCTCCCCTCCTCCTTCTCCCTCCTCCTCCCCCTCCCTCCTCCCCCTCCTCCTCCTCCTTCACCCTCCTCCCTCCTCCTCCTCCTCCTTCACCATCCTCCCTCCTCCTCCTCCCTCCTCCTCATCCTCCCTCCTCCCCTCCTCCTCCCTCCTCATCCCTCTTCCTCCTCCTCCTCCCTCCTCCCTCCTCCTTCTCCCCTTTCCCCCCTCTTTCTCTTAATCCCTCCTCCTCCCTTCTCCTCCCTCCTATTCATCCCTACTCCTCCTCCTCCCTCCTCCTCCTCTCTCCGCCTATCTCTTCCTCCCTCCTCCTCCCTCCTCTCTCTTCCTCCTCCCTCCTCTCTCTTCCTCCTCCCTCCTCCTCCTTCCCTCTTCCTCCTCCTCCTCCCTCCTCCTTCCTCCTGCTCCCTCCTCCTCCTCCCTTCTCCTCCCTTCTCCTCCTCCCCCTCCTACCCCTCCCTCCTCCCCCTCATCCGTCTTCCTCCCTCCTCCTTCCTCCTCCCTCCTCCTCCCCCTCCTCCCCCTCCTCCTCCCTCTCCTCCTCATCCCTCCTCCTCCATTCTCCTCCTCCCTCCTCCTCCTCTCTCTACCTCCTCCCTCCTCCTCCCTTCACATTCCTCCTCCTCCCTCTTCCTCCTCATCCCTCCTCCTCCTCTATCCTCCTCCCTCCTCCTCCTCCTCCCTCTACCTCCTCCCTCCTCCTCCCTTCACATTCCTCCTCCTCCCTCTTCCTCCTCCTCCCTCTCAAGCTCTTCCCTCCTTCTCCTCCCTCTTCCTCCTCCCTCTTCCTCCCTCCGCCTCCTCCCTCCTCCCACTCTCTACTCCTCCCTCCTCCTTCTCCTCCCTCCTCCTCCCTCTTCCTCCCTCTTCCTGCTCCCTCCGCCTCCTCCCTCCGCCTACTCTCTCCTCCTCCTCCCTCCTCCTCCCTCTCCCTCCTCCTCCTCCCTCTCCTCCTCCTCCTCCTCCTCCTCCTGCGATCTCCTCCTCCCTCCTTCTCCCTCTTCATTCCTCCCTCCTCCTCCCCCTCCTCCTCCACCCTACTCCTCCCTCCTCTTCCTAATCCCTCCTCCTCCCTCCTATTCCTCCTCCCTCCTCCTCCCTCCTCTTCCCTCCTCCACCTCCCTCTTCCTCCTCCCTCCTCCATTTACCCAAGACAGACAGACATACAGATAGTCGGGAACGGGATCTTATATGACTACTTATATGTTTTAAATGAGATGCTCTCCACCATGGGCTGGGCCGGGTCAGACAGACAGACAGACAGACAGACAGATAGATAGACAGACAGACAGACAGACAGTCGGGAACGGGAGCTTATATGACTACTTATATGAATTAAATGAGATGCTCCCCACCAGAGTCTGGGCGAAGCCGGGCCGTGTCAGACAGACAGACAGACAGACAGATAGACATACAGACAGACAGATAGATAGTCGGGAACGGGAACGTGAGCTTATATGACTACTTATATGAATTAAATGAGATGCTCCCCACCAGGGACTAGGCGAAGCCGGGCAGGGTCAGGCAGACAGATAGACAGACAGATAGACAGACAGATAGACAGTCGGGAACGGGAACTTATATGAATTAAATGAGATGCTCCACACCAGGAGCTGGGCAATGCCGGGCCAGGTCAGACAGACAGACAGACAGACAGACAGACAGACAGACAGACAGACAGACAGACAGACAGACAGACAGACAGACAGTCGGTAACGGGAACGAGAACTTATATGACTACTTATATGAATTAAATGAGATGCTCCCCACCAGGGTCTGGGCGAAGCCGGGCAGGGTCAGCTAGTATATATAATAAAGCGTGGATCTTGATCTTCCATTCACACGACGACGTGTTTGTAATTATGAGGTGTGAATGAAGGAAACCGCATGCTTGTGTGAATTCAGGTTGTTGACAGAGGGGAAGTGATCCCTATCTGCAGCAACTCCCAGGTACTATTTGGCCTAAAGGACTCTATGCCTATCCGTCATTGTTGGTAGCGCCAGGATATGTCTCATGCACATAATTGGTGTGTCGTTTGTACACCCCAGGATCACCCTCATGGCCTCATTATGCATGCGCTCTAAACTTTCAAGCTGGCTCTTTGATGCTGTCAGCAACCCCACACCATACTCAATGACAGAAATTATTAACTGTTGAAATAGCCTGTACAGCATCCTCTGATCTACCCTGGTTGATGCCATCACCCTCAGAGCATTACGTTCCTTACGAGCCTTCACCACCAAAGCCTCCACATGATTTTTAAAAGACATACGCCTGTCAAAGGTGATAACCAAGTACTTCAGTTTACTCTCTCGACTAAGAGGACATCCATTCAACATAATACCTGGGACATCTGCCTTCACAATCCGGTTATCCAGGGAGTACCACACAACCGATTCCTTTTCTGTGTGAATAATGGCCACTGCGTCCCTGCACCACTCTGCCACCCCATTCACTGCCACCTTTAAGTCTTCCGCCAAACTGGCTCTGGCTCTGCCCTGTGTGTACATCAGCACACCATTTGCAAATGTCAAGATTCAACCCACACTTAGTGTCTCAAGAGCTGCGATTTTGCTGGTGTAGACATTAAAGAGCACTGGCGACATGGCATATCCCTGTGGAAACCCAGGTGTAATAGTACATGGATCAGAAGTCCAGGAACCCATGCGCAGTGCATCCTTATTCTCATAGAGGACCGTCGCAACCCATCTGACAAGGCAAGGGCAGACTTCCATGTACAATAGTGTGTATATCAACCGATCATACCTGACCCTGTTATACGCATCCTCCAGGTCAAGAGCTACCGCCACTGTCTCTTGTTTATCCTGGAAGCCCTCGTAGACACCAAATGCAAAAGTTACAGCATTCGCCCAGGTGTCCTTTCCCGGCAGGTAGCTCCGGAGTTCGTGGGGAAGCAGATTCCGACTTTCCAAATGTCGCTGGAGCCTGCGTGCTACTTTCTTTTCGAGAACTTTGCCATACGTGGTTTGCAGGGTTATGATTCGGTATCCATTAAGTCTGGAGTGATCTTTACCTGGCTTTGGGTATGTGGCCAGGAAGCTATGCAGCCAATCGTGGGATATTTCCGCCGTATTGATACTTAGGTTGAAACAAAGAGCAATTTCCTCCAAGTCCCCATCCTTCATGTTACTCATATGGGTGTTCCTTACCCCATCCGGGCGCTGTGTCTTTAGTACACATCTAATATACTCACCCTTAATCTCAAAGTCCTCCTCCATAGTGACCCGTGACAAGGCTTCTCTGACATTATCTCTAATAGCCCTATCTTGCTGATCCGTCTGTGTTAAAAATCGCGCAAGAAAAGCCTACCCTTTGTCCTAGTCAGTTGGCATAGGTCGGTTGTTATCATCATAAACGGTACCATGCATACCAGGGATCGCCTATCTCTTCATCTGCCGGTGCAGCTTCCAGAATTTACCCACTGTCACATGCCCACCGACTTCATTGATAAACTGTTCTCACTTCATTCTTTTTGCCTCTGCAGCCTGGAGTTTGAAATCCTATACCTTTACTTTTTTATATCTTTCAGCCTCCTCCAATTATGTCAACTGAATGGGTTGCTCTCCGCACCCTCTGCCAATTCCTTATGACGGCCCTCTTTTCCCACATGAATTATCCATCTCTGGTGTCCGCCATGGTGGTTGGGTGAAGATTCTTCTTGTTGGTTGAGATCTTCCCTGTGATCCAAGGCGCCCCAAGAGCGAAGAGTGGTCGCAATCATAACTGAATGCCCTACGGGCTCTTATAGCCCCAACTGTGCTGGACTTAGGAATCAGAACCAGAACAGGGGAGGTGGTCCCCAAGGACACTCCATTTTATGTCTGATTCCGCCTCTTGGGATACAAGTGCCAGGTCGATGGCCGTGTCAGGTTCATTTAAACAGACAACATCCTTCTCAATATTTATATATATATAGTTATACGTACTGGCACTTCATATTAGGACAAGCAACATGTGTGCGCATCAAGCTATACCCTCAGTGCTGTATGTTCTGTTCATTCTCTAGAGCACTGTATTATCTTCATCAAGCGATACCCTCAGTGCTGTATGTTCTGTTCATTCTCTAGAGCACTGTATTATCTTCATCAAGCGATACCCTCAGTGCTGTATGTTCTGTTCATTCTCTAGAGCACTCTATTATCTTCATCAAGCGATACCCTCAGTGCTGTATGTTCTGTTCATTCTCTAGAGCACTGTATTATCTTCATCAAGCGATACCCTCAGTGCTGTATGTTCTGTTCATTCTCTAGAGCACTGTATTATCTTCATCAAGCGATACCCTCAGTGCTGTATGTTCTGTTCATTCTCTAGAGCACTGTATTATCTTCATCAAGCGATACCCTCGGTGCTGTATGTTCTGTTCATTCTCTAGAGCACTGTATTATCTTCATCAAGCGATACTCTCGGTGCTGTATGTTCTGTTCATTCTCTAGAGCACTCTATTATCTTCATCAAGCGATACCCTCGGTGCTGTATGTTCTGTTCATTCTCTAGAGCACTCTATTATCTTCATCAAGCGATACCCTCGGTGCTGTATGTTCTGTTCATTCTCTAGAGCACTCTATTATCTTCATCAAGCGATACCCTCTGTGCTGTATGTTCTGTTCATTCTCTAGAGCACTGTATTATCTTCATCAAGCGATACCCTCGGTGCTGTATGTTCTGTTCATTCTCTAGAGCACTGTATTATCTTCATCAAGCGATACCCTCAGTGCTGTATGTTCTGTTCATTCTCTAGAGCACTGTATTATCTTCATCAAGCGATACCCTCGGTGCTGTATGTTCTGTTCATTCTCTAGAGCACTGTATTATCTTCATCAAGCGATACCCTCAGTGCTGTATGTTCTGTTCATTCTCTAGAGCACTGTATTATCTTCATCAAGCGATACCCTCGGTGCTGTATGTTCTGTTCATTCTCTAGAGCACTGTATTATCTTCATCAAGCGATACCCTCAGTGCTGTATGTTCTGTTCATTCTCTAGAGCACTCTATTCTCTTCATCAAGCGATACCCTCGGTGCTGTATGTTCTGTTCATTCTCTAGAGCACTCTATTATCTTCATCAAGCGATACCCTCGGTGCTGTATGTTCTGTTCATTCTCTAGAGCACTCTATTATCTTCATCAAGCGATACCCTCGGTGCTGTATATTCTGTTCATTCACTAGAGCACTCTATTATCTTCATCAAGCGATACCCTCGGTGCTGTATGTTCTGTTCATTCTCTAGAGCACTGTATTATCTTCATCAAGCGATACCCTCAGTGCTGTATGTTCTGTTCATTCTCTAGAGCACTCTATTATCTTCATCAAGCGATACCCTCGGTGCTGTATGTTCTGTTCATTCTCTAGAGCACTGTATTATCTTCATCAAGCGATACCCTCGGTGCTGTATGTTCTGTTCATTCTCTAGAGCACTGTATTATCTTCATCAAGCGATACCCTCAGTGCTGTATGTTCTGTTCATTCTCTAGAGCACTCTATTATCTTCATCAAGCGATACCCTCGGTGCTGTATGTTCTGTTCATTCTCTAGAGCACTCTATTATCTTCTTTTTTTTTGCGCTTGCGCTTTTTAAACTCAAGCGTAGTCCATACATATTACTTCTAGTAATCGCTGGGCTGAATTTTCCGAATGGATTAGCTTTCCTTTTAACGTTGTCACTCGCCATTTGGAGGACCCACTGCGACTTCAGGGGTACGTGTAATTTAATGTCTCCAAGTCAAGGAAGATAGGTCAACATGTTAGTCCAACTGTCCGGTATAGGGGTTAAACCCCTTACCTCGGCATCAGCACACCGGATGTTTGAGAAAACGCGTTCTTATCCTTTCAGCCACGCTGACCTACATCATGATGTTTGATACTGTTGTTGTCATGTCCTGCCATGAGGTTTAGTCTCATGTCCTGCCATGAGGTTTAGTCTTATGTCCTGCCATGAGGTTTAGTCTCATGTCCTCCATGACGTTTAGTCTCATGTCCTCCCATGACGTTTAGTCTCATGTCCTGCCATGACGTTTAGTCTCATGTCCTGTCATGACGTTTAGTCTCATGTCCTGCCATGACGTTTAGTCTCATGTCCTCCCATTACGTTTAGTTTCATGTCCTCCCATGACGTTTAGTCTCATGTCCTGCCATGACGTTTAGTCTCATGTCCTGCCATGACGTTTAGTCTCATGTCCTGCCATGACGTTTAGTCTCATGTCCTCCCATGACGTTTAGTCTCATGTCCTCCCATGACGTTTAGTCTCATGTTCTGCCATGACGTTTAGTCTCATGTCCTCCCATGACGTTTAGTCTCATGTCCTGCCATGACGTTTCCTCTCATGTCCTCCCATGACGTTTAGTCTCATGTCCTCCCATGACGTTTCCTCTCATGTCCTGCCATGACGTTTCCTCTCATGTGTCCGACGATGCCCATACCCTTCTTCTCTGCTGCTGCTTTTGCTCAGAAGTGTTGCAGAGGGAAGGTCGACGTAAAGCTCTGTTTTTGGCATCGTATTTTATTTCTTTAATGTCACTTTACTCCATCTAATCAACCCCTCCTGTGTCGTCCTCTCTCATTGTATCCCGATGTTCTCACGTGGAACAGGCAGGTAACATCAACATGCTACACACGTCAATAGAGTGTAATGTTTTCTTTTACAGGACATCGCTGTCAACATCAGCATCTATCAGCTGATTGTTGATTTATTGGCAAGATTACGCTCAGTAGTTTTCCATTGCTTTCTCAGCGGCCGGCTCACATACCCCGTAAGTTACCGATGCGATTCTAGCCACTGCTGATTCTCACCGTCGTCTCGTTACTTACGAGAGTATGCAAGATTACGGAGAAAAGTCGCTAACCTCTAGGCCAGGAAGCCGGCAGAGTGTAATTAGTTAGTCTTTCCTCTTGAGCCTAAGGCGGCGCATAGGGCAGAAGTCCTGTCTCTCCATGCCTGGCGGTTCGTTGCTACGTGTTGTAGATCTTGGATATTTACTTGGCCATTGAATGAGCCTTCTCTAATGATGGTTCTATGCAGGGTCTCTCTTGGTCTTCCCCGTTTTCTTTTCCCTACCGGTGACCATATGAGAGCTTGGTAGGGGAGTCTTGACTTGTCCATTCTGAGTACATGGCCGATGTAGTTCCAACGAAATTTCTTTTGAAATTGGATACTGTATCTTGCTTAGTCTCTTGTCTTATTTGCGAATTGGTTCTGAAGTCTGTCCAGTGGATGTTTAGAAGTCTTCTAAGACATTTGTTCTCAAAATTATCTAATTTTTTATCTAAAGCTACCGTTGATTTCCAACTTTCGCATC
This sequence comes from Cepaea hortensis, assembly GCA_963921405.1. Classification (NCBI taxonomy): domain Eukaryota; kingdom Metazoa; phylum Mollusca; class Gastropoda; order Stylommatophora; family Helicidae; genus Cepaea; species Cepaea hortensis. Next base: position 4,010,743 of record OY992884.1, read on the forward strand.
CATTCGTTAACACTGGAATCACACAAGAGTTGAAGATTTTACGTTTTGTGTGTTTGCTGAGTGTCTTTGACTTCCAGATGTTTGACAGTTTATTGAAGGCACCTGATGCCAGTACGATTCTAGATGATATTTCGGGTGTTGAGTCCCCTGTAGATGTCATTTTGCTTCCTAGGTATGTGAAGCTGTTGACTTTTTCAAGAACGTAGCTGTTCAATTTGGTGTCATCTGAACTGTTGGTAAGATCAATAGTCTTTGTTTTTGTGGTGTTAATTTGGAGACCAATTTGCCCTGAAACATTTTGGAGGTGGTTTATTTTCTCTTGGGCATCCGGGTGTGTTGAACTCAAAAGCACTATGTCGTCGGCAAAGTCCAGGTCTTCTAGAATTTTGTCAACCTAATGGATACCCATATTTGTGTTGTTTGTGCATTTGCCCATGACCCAATCGATAGCTATTCAAAAGAGCATCGGTGATAAGACACAACCCTGTTTCACTCCTGTTTCGACTGAGAACCAGTCAGAGTTGCTTGTTTCTGTTCTTACGCAGCAACGTGTCTCTTTGTAGAAAGATTTTATGACGTTGGTATATTTGGTAGAAAAACCATAGATGTTAAGTAGATTCCAAAGTGAAGGACGGTGGATACTGTCGAAGGCTTTTTGAAAGTCGACAAAGGTGGTGATTAATTTCGACTGGAATTCTACGGAGTCTTCAGTGATTATTCTGAGGGTGAAAATGTGGTCTATGCATGACCGTTTTGGTCTGAAGCCTGCTTGTTCTTCTCTGAGCCTTTCATCTATAGCCTTTTTCAATCTCTCAAGTAACATGCTACAAAAAAGTTTTCCTGGTACTGACAATAGAGTGATACCACGCCAATTAATGCAATCAGACATATCGCCCTTTTTAGGCAGTTTGAAAATTACACAATCTTTCCACTGTTGTGGTGGGGATTCGCTTTGCCAGATTTCATTGATTAGCTGTAACAAACGTTGTAAGGTGTTCTCATCTGAGCATTTCTCCTGAGTGTCATCTTCACCAACAGCTTTGTTGTTCTTCAATTTTTTAATGGCTGCTTTAGTCTCTTCCATGGTGAATGACTCGCAGGAGGCATCTAGTGGGGGAATAGTAATTTCTCCATCCAGGTTTGGAACAGTGTCAGGCTGCGGTCTATTTAATATTTCTTTGAAATGTTCTGCCCATCTTTGCTTTTGAAGGTCATCGGATAACAATTGATTACCTTGTTTGTCTTTGATGGGTATATTTGGTGTAGGTGAGTGATTGCATTGTTGCTTCATGATATGGAATACGGCTCTGTTGTTTCCAGTTCTGGCAGCTGCTTCGGCGTCGGAGGCCAGGCTGTGAATAAAGTTCTGTTTGTCTTTCCGTGCGCTTGATTTCACCTCTTTATCCAGTATAGAGTATTTGTGCTTATGGGTTTCATATGTAGATGTGTCTTTTGCAGAAAGAAGTGTTAGTTTTGCTTGTTTTCTTTCTTGTATCTTCGTCCAGGTGTTATCGCTTAGCCACTTCTTCTTCTGTCCTTGTACGTAGCCGACTGTGTTTGTTGCAGCATTTAGCAAGGTATTTTTTTAGGAAATTCCAATTTTCTTCAATGTTGTTTTTAATATTCGCATTGCTCGATATACTTTCTTTGTTAGCATAGATGCTTTGTACCTCTGAATTGAATGCGAGTTTGTGTTCTTTAGTCAGTAGGGACTGTGAGTTTATTTTCTTAATTCTGGGTGATCTGTGCAGAGTCTTGAGCTTTATTTTTAGTTTGGCAATGCAGAGATTGTGATCACTGCCAGCCTCTGCACCTCTGTAGGCTCTGACGTCTTGTACTGATGAACGGAATTTGGCATTAATGCAAAAATTGTCTATCTGATTTTTTGTGATGCTATCAGGCGAGTTCCACGTGACTTTGTGTATATCTTTGTGCGGAAATAAAGAGTTTGCTACTATCAGATTTGCTATTTCACAGAATTCTAGCAGTCTCTCTCCGTTTTTGTTGAGTGTAATGAGCTGACACAATATAACAACTTGACACACACGTCAATGGAGTGTAATGAGCTGACACAATATAACAACTTGACACACACGTCAATAGAGTGTAATGAGCTGACACAATATAACAACTTGACACAAACGTCAATAGAGTGTAATGAGCTGACACAATATAATGACAACATGCTACACACGTCAAAGAAGTGTAATGAGCTGACACAATATAATGACAACATCCCACACACATCAACGGAGTGTAATGGGCTGACGCAATATAACAACATCATGCTAAAAAAAACAAACAAACAAACACAACACTACAAAATGTTATGAACTGGTACAGACTCGTATAAACTTGGATCCGTGAAGCTTCGGATGTCCAGTTGAACGGACGGCCCGGCTTGCCCAGTCACAATGAACAGCAGCATCTGTTCTAATTTGCCATTGACCACCCACTCACTGTAGATCACGGGCGCCTATTGGGACAGCAATAACAGCAATATTACTTATGGTTGTGAGGATACTTGTGTGCTAAGTATAGCCTTGTCTTTTATTCTCATTACTAATGTCATTACCTAAATAAAATGTCTACATACACAGACAGACCAGAAAGTCTGGCAGACAGACATGTTACATAAAGGTGCCCAGACAATTAGATTAGAAACTATGTATGTTTATACTTTATGTGCATGCAGATGAGAGACAATGTATAACCCTTTCATGGAAGCGCTGTCGATTTTCCTGTGACTTACTCTCGCACTTCTTTCGTCCAGCGTGAATTCTCATTCCCCGGTAGGGGGCGAAACATTTACCATAGACGCACCCCTAGCCAGGTCACTCGGCCGTATATGTATGTATGTATATATGTATCACTATTTTTTTCGCATATTCTTTACGGGACATTGCAGTCAACATCAGCATCTTTCAGCTGATTGTCGATGTCATGGCAAGTTTACGCTCAGTAGGTTGCCATTGCTTTCTGAAACCGACGCGGCACCATCCGCTACCGAATCTTGCGCAGTTATGTGCCTTACGTAGATATACAGGATTACGGAGACAAGCGTTAAACCATAGGTCAGGGAGACCGGCATTTATACTATAACTCTATGAATATATATATATATATATATATATATATATATATATATATATATATATATATATATATATATATATATATATATATATATATGCCGGCTCCGTGGCCGAGAGGTTAGCAGCTTTCTCCGCTAACCCCGAATACTCTCGTCACGTGACGCGACGAGAATTAGCAGTGGTTCGAATCGCAAAAGTGACATATGAGAGTATGGAGCCGGTCGCACAGAAAGTCGTGGCGTGCTGATGAGCGTAATCTAGCCTAGGAATCAACATACAGCTGAAAGATGCTGGTGTTGACCGCAATATCCTGTAACAGGATGGAAACGCGGAATATATATATATATATATATATATATATATATATATATATATATATATATATATATATATATATATATATATATATATATATATATATATATATATATATATTCGGAATCCTAGTAGCCAGACAGACAGGACAGGTCATTGGCGGCACATGGCAGGAGAAGTACGCTCAAGGACAGACAGTTAACATAAGTTAACTGAAAGACAGCAATCATCGATGGACTGACTAACCCCGCGTTATGGACAAGCGAAGGTCAAGACTGCGTACCTGCAACTGAGAACAGGAGGAAACACGAAATCACGGGGCGACTGGACATGTGACGCAAAACGCTGAGAACAGGAGGACAGACTGGACTGAGCGTTGGATGTTGACGGATGTGTCTGAGACTGAAGCGCGACTGTACAGATGAATTGAAAGATTGACAGTTTGCGCCGTGAGACAAATAACTGAAACAGTTTGTATGAGCCAGCTTGGAGTGAGACCATAGCGAAGTTATGTATGAAGCGCTGAATTGCCGCGTGTGCCGACTGTTGTAGATATGTTAATGTGTTAAAACTCAACGATGTATATAAACAGATTAATGCATTAACCCTATTCGGTGATCTTTAAGAAACCGCTATGTGTACTGGTCTTTGACTGATGTATATTTATTTGTAACGACAGGTTTCAGTTGATAGATTTAAATAAATACGAGCCAAATTAAATCCCAAAAACTCTGACAACATGGAGGCTTTCGTCCGGTAAACCCACAACTGATAACCCTACACGACTGAGAAAACAAAACAGTTGTCTAAAAATATATCATAGGACAATAAGGCTTACAGCACTCTCAGTTAACAGACATCCAACAACAGGCTGACTAAACAACGACCGATAATCAACGTGACAATCAACGTGACAAAGGTACTAATATTTTTTCTCTCCATAGCATATAATTTTCTGCAAGTCGAAAAAGCAGCGAAAAGTGTCAAGACAGAACCTGATGGTGCTGGACAAGAACCACATTATCAGTTAAGTTGATTTTATGATTGTTCTAGCCAAATTCGCAACTCATTTTTTCTCTTTTAATTTTGTAATATTGTGTATTTCATAAATTGCAACATTTTGTATAAAAGGTCAATAACTCATTTTTTCCACTATCAAAGTCACAAGATATAATATTTCAACATGTCAACATTAAATGATTATATCGAAATAGGCATTAAACTAGGACTAGAAGATAAATTAGCACAAAAGTTGAGAATAAATTATAAGAATCTCAAGAACGTGAAGATAGAATACAAGAACGTGAACAGAAAAAATAATTAGCAGCAAAACAGGCAGAATTAGATACTCAAATTAAACTAAAAGAATTAGAAATGCAGTCTCAAGCGCACATTGCCTACACAAAATTAGAGTTCAAGGAACAAGAGCAAAAGCTGAAAAAGCATCAAGTAATTGTAAAACGTTTTTGTGCAGGAGATAGTATTTCAGCTTTGACACAGACTTTTAAAACAGTAATGAAACACCATAAAATTCCTAAAGAAAACTGGTCCGTGATTTATATGAGAAATCTTGCACTTGAACCTATGAAAGTCATTGAAACAATTCCACAAGACTTAAGAACAAATTATGATTCTATAAAATATAGAATTATGCTACATTTCTAATTGGTTCTCAAGGATACCGACTGCAATAAGCAAAGTTGAGTCCGAAACAAAAACCAAACGTTCCTTGATTATGTCTCGGAAGTTCAAGAATTTTTACTACGTGGATAGCAGCAGCTAAGGTCGATAACTATTTTTGACCAACTAAAAGATCTGATGCTCAGAGATAAGTTAATTTCATCTCTCCTTACATCATTTGCAAAGTTCTTAAAGGAACAAGATTGTAAATCAATTTCAGAAATTGAACGTAGAGACTCAGCCAATTTTAAAGCAAGCAGAGATATTTTACCATAACATCCAGTGAAGTAAATGTTGGAGCAGCAGCAACATTCAACACAAGCAAACCATTTAGTTACAAAAATAATTCAAAATGGAAAGTAAACCCTTGCAAATATTGCAACCTTTTCACGGAGAATATGAGATGTGCGATAAAAATCCAAATTATGAAAAATATTTAGAAAGCATGATGAATAAGCAGCAAACAAAAAGAAACCAATACAAAAGAGCAACCAAATGTTTTCTTTTTAAAAGCTTCGGCTACTGGTTAGCCCAATGTAAAGGTAGAAAAATGCTCCAAAAGGCAAATGCCGCAATAATGAAAGGTTCTAGTTCAGAAAGCGAATTAGAAAGTGAACAAGATTTAGAGAGTGGAAGTGAACTGCAAATTATTGATGCACTCAAAATAGACAAATGTGAAACATTTAACAAATTTTACAAAGATTTCATATTAGACTGTGGCCATACTGAATCAATTTCTTATGAAGAAGGTAATGCTGACATCACCTCTTAAAGAAAACTTAAATTTCATAAAAGCTTAATTAAAAACAAACTTTGTCAAGTGTTACGTGATTCAGGTACCACTTTAACAGCTATTAATTTAGCCTTTGTAGATACAAAAGACTACACAGGCAAACATGTAACGTGCAAAACATGTGCTGGCAGCATTGAAAGGTACTCATTAGCTATAGCACAAATCAAAACACCTGTCATTTCTGGTAAAGGTGTATGTGTAGTGTTAAACCAACCATGCTGCGACCTCATCAGAGGCAACCTTCTGGAAGTTATAGATTGCTCTGAACCAGAAATTAAAGCCTTGGAATAAAATCATTAAAAGCTAACGCAGTTACTAGATCTACTCTAAGAAAAGATCAAGATGACACCCAAACAGAAGCTTTACAGATGTTAGCTCCAAAGATTTCTTCTGTTAACAAACCTAGACAAGAATCCATCATAGCTCAGCGCACAGACCCCTCTTTTGCTGACAAATGTAAATTAATAAAGTTATATATGTTGAAACCATGCCATACTAGAGACGAAGACTGACGTGTGAAACTGATGAATACTGACGAAATAACAGCTACAACAACTGTGATCGACCAAACAGACTCTGACAAAATAGAACTACCAGTCCCAACAGTTGAGAACACAGAAACTATAAACGACCTTAAGATCTGTACAAAGCTGTCGACCGCATAAAAAGACGAAATTACGAAGCTATTGAAAGAATATTGTACCATCTTTTTCAACAAACCTATAAAAAGAAACACAAATGAACATCGAATTACACTGAAGAACGAAACACCCAGCAAGTGCAAACCTGACTCAATACCTCTACATTACAGACACCATCTCGACAAATAAATTATTGACCTAGAAAATTATGGTATTATTCACACATCACATTGGCACCTTGCCGTCTTGACAGACGATAGTTTGTGCTTTAAAAAGGCATAATAACTTTTAACTATGGCGGTAGCGAGTGTGACTGATAAGGCCAATTTGCGCTGTAAATGTCCGTTCACAGTGGGTGCATGTGAACACGTGGTCATTTCCACCATCATGCACCATCTTACGTCTCAAACGCTTGGTGTGTGACTTTTCTGCAATAATTTTCTCCTTTGACTTTATTCCATTTCTGATATTTGCCCTCCATGCAACACGTTCAGCGGCGACTTGCTCCCAATGTGCATTATCAATGCCTGTATCAATCATGTCCCGCTTACACACATCTTTGTATCGTAGTAGAGGCCGACCCTGAGATCTCTTACCCATCTGTAATTCACCAAAAAAGATATCCTTTGGTATTCTACCATCATCCATCCGCCTAAGATGTCCTATCCATCTAAGTCTACGAAGACTGAGCATGGAATAAACTGTCACACAACCTGATCTTTCCAATACTTCAGTATTTGTGATTTTGTCTTGCCACTTAATACCAAGAATTCTTCGCAGACACCGCATATGAAAGCTGTTTAAATTGTTCTCTTGGTGTGAGTAAGTTGTCCAGGTTTCACTGCCATAGAGAAGAGTACTAAGGACACAGGCTTGATAGACAAGGACTTTTGTTTTGGCAGTAAGCTTCCGGTTCTCCCAGACTCTTTTTCTTAACCTGTTCATTGTTGTTGCTGCCTTACCAATCCGGATGTTGATTTCCTGATCTAGGGATAATTTGCTATTTACCACCGATCCTAGATATGTAAAATGGTCTACTATCTCTAGTTCGGCGGCGTCAATAAAGATTGATGGTACCCCATGTGCACCTTGTGACATAATCTGTGTCTTCTTTTTGCTAATTGTTAAACCAAATTCAGAACAAGCATTGGAGAATGCAGATAGTAGACATTGCAATTCTTCCTCAGAGTGGGTCGTAACTGCAGCATCATCTGCAAAAAGCAACTCTCTGATCAGTACCCTCCTAATTTTGGTCTTAGCCTTCAATCTCTGAGCATTGTAGAGGCCGCCATCTGAGCGTGAGTGAATGTATATACCACCATCCTGATCACGAAATGCATATTTCAGTAGAAGTGAAAAGTATATTCCAAAGAGGGTGGGAGCTAGTACACAACCTTGCTTAACTCCACTCTTGATTTCAAATTCTTCAGAAGTTGCACCATCAAACTTGATTATACCCTTCATGCCTGTGTGGAACGATTCCACAATGGACAGAAGAGTTGGTGGGCAGCCAATCTTCTTTAGTGCCTTGAACAGACCCTCACGACTGACCAAATCAAATGCCTTTGTGAGGTCGATGAAGGCAATAAACAGTGGTTGATTCTGTTCACGGCATTTTTCTTGCATTTGTCGCAATGAGAATATCATATCAGTGGTAGACCGGTTCTGTCGAAAGCCACACTGTGATTCGGGGTAGACTTGATCTCCTAGGACTTGAAGTCTGCGCAGAACAATTCTGGCAAATACTTTTCCAACAATACACAGAAGTGAGATACCCCTATAGTTGTTGCAGTCGCTCCGATCGCCCTTGTTCTTGTACAGTGTTATGATGCTTGAATCTTTGAAATCCTGTGGGACTTGTCCTTCACGCCAGCATAGCTCTATTAGCTGGTGGATCTGTATAGTGAGTGTGTCTTGCCCACTCCTGATAACCTCTATTGGAATCCCATCCTTACCTGGAGCCTTGCCAGATGCAAGTTCATTTATAGCACACTTAACTTCTGTTATGGTGGGAAGTGTGTCCAGGTGGTCAAGAGTTGGTAGAGCCTCTATGGCGTTGAGGGCATTATCCGCTAGTTTGGTCTCACTTGAGTAAAGCTCCAAATAGTGCTCTACCCATCTGTCCATCTGCTGTTTCTTATCAGTGATGACTTCTCCAGTCAAGGTTTTCAATGGTGCACTTCTTTTGATCACTGGACCACAGGCTTTCTTTATTCCTTCATACATGCTTCTTATGTCTCCCTTATCACTTGCGATTTGAATGGACTCACATAACTTGATCCAATAATCATTTGCACACTGCCTGGCAGCCTTTTGCACATCCTTCCTAGCTTGCCTTAGCTCACTCAGAGTGTTACGCGTTGGTCTTTCCTTGTTTCTTAAGAGAGCTTTCTTCTTCTTATCAATCAAGGGCTGCAGAGTCTCGCTGTTGGCCGCAAACCAGTCCTGCCTCTTATGATCCACAGTGCCGTAAACCTTTACAGCAGTTTTACAAAGAGTTTCCTTAAGTTTATTCCATTTATCATTTACTGTACAATTTTCTGGTGTATCAGTGAAAGCGTCCGAGACCAGTTAAGACCAGGGATGGAGTTATTGCCTCTCCATAGCACAAAGCCTGGGCTAAAATATAGAGATCATGTGTTGCCCATGCAGCATGATCCCTCTCTCGGCCTGCCTAGTTCACTCCAGAGGAAAGGTAACACCCCTACATCTGGAACAAGACAAGCTGCAGAAGCTGCCGGATCAGCAAAGCAATGCTCTAACTGTCCGCCTGTCGGAGCTTCGATCCTAGACCAGTCGCCAACCAAGGCTTAGGGCCTGGTCTGCCCTGCCATGACAATTTTGTCTTTAGCTTGCATTTCCTCGCACCAGGGTAAGGCTTGTACCCTCCCAATTGCGCTCTTCCGCCCGAAGCCGTTGGCACAATGTGGGGTGTCGGGTTTGGTAAGCGCCGCCCAACGTTCGGCTCTAACAGAAACCAGGTAGTACCGTCTACTGTTTTACGGTAGCTCAGTCATATCTGACTAAGACCTGACTTACTATGGTATTATTAGAAAATCACAATCTGAGTATTCTTCTCCCATCGTCCTAGTGAAGAAAAAGAACTCGAAAATATGTTTATGCATTGACCACAGAAAATTAAATGTTGTGACAAAACTTGACGCAGAACCATTACCAAATTGTGATGATTTAATCATCAACATGTCAAAGTATAAAATCTTTTTCTAAATTACATTTAACAAAAGTATATTGGCAAATACTAGTCAATTAAGACTCCATACATCTTACAGCCTCCGCTACACCCTTAGGATTGTACGAATGGCGATTTCTTCCATTAGGATTAGTGAATGCACAGGCAACGTTTGTAGGACTGGCAAACTATTACTACATGGTGTACCCAAAGTAGAGACCTACATTGACGACATATGCATACACACGGACAGCATGTCAAGTCATATAAGAACACAGAGACGAATATTCGACAGGATTAAGAAATTCAGACTAACCATCATACCCAGTAAAATGAAAATTAGTTTTGATGAGATAGAATTTATGGGCCACAAAATCTCAAACGGCAACTTAAGTAGCGACAGCAGAATTGTATCCATAATTTTGAATCTGACAGTGCCAAACACCAAGAAACAAGTCAGAAGTTTGTTAGGACTTATTAATTATTATGGAAATGTATTCCAAATCTTGCAGAAATGGCAAGTGTTTTTACAAATTTGTTATTGTAATGTCAACCAAATACTATTGTCAAAGGTGCCTATGTGGAAACTGCACTCAATAATATCAAACATTTTTTTCTACACCACCCATTGTGAAACTACCTGATCTAAGACTATCATTTATCCTTAGATCTGATGCCAGCGCGAAATCCATTGATGCGGTTATACTCCAGCGCCACGAGAACATAGATCATCCAGTCATCTATGTAAGCAGAAAATTTACTCCAGTCGAACAAAAATACAGCATGCAAGAGCTCGAATGCCTTGCCACCATCTTCGTCGCGACCAAGTTAAATAAAAAAAATACTCGGTACACATTTTACCATCGATACAGATACTAGTCCTCTACTAATAGTCCAGCAAGGCAAACCGAGAAATAATCGCATAGCAAGATGGGCTTTGCTACTACATAATTATTCCTTCACTATTAGACGCATCAAGGGAAGCGACAACATACTTGCAGATTTGCTCACAAGAATCCCAGACACTGAAGCAAAGTAACCAACGATTCATATCTGCAAAAGAAATTCCAACTACATTCCTTATGCTCATAAGATTTTAACATTGGTGATATTCTATTCAGTTTCAACGACACTATGATAGTAGAACGTTGTTTATCTTTCTAGTCAAATATCCGTACTTCTAGAGACATTGTGCTATTATTAGTTAAAAGACAAGTAAATACTGTGATCATAATTAATATTTGCCAACATTAGTACTGTGTCATTGTGTTTGTACAGTCAAACGCTAGACTCGAACTACTATTTAGTAATATACGAACAAAATGGACCTAGTGAAATATCCAGAACGAGAAAAGCAACAAATTAACATTAAATTTGAACTGTAATTAGTGTGTGAAATACAACTATTGTGGTGTACGAACTCATAACTAATAATATACCCCAAACACTTTATTTAAAAGTTAGTAATGCACAATTTAATTAGTTTTTTGTTTTAAATTTAATTATAGTTATAAGAATAACTGTGAGAATGAGAGACATGAATGAAAGCATAAGATATAAAAAAATTAGAGTGAGAGTACATGTGCAAAATACTTTGCACAAGTTAGTTTTGATTTGATACATTTGATTTCGTCCTTGTTTACAAACAGATTTACATTACACGTATGGTTGTAACCTAAGAATCACTGTTTTCTGATCGGTATCATGACTTACAAATATTCTACAATTCATGAAAAATGAAAACCAAAAAAATGACGCATAGAGAAAATAACAAGATAAAAAATTAACGTACATGTATAGTTGTAAATTACCAAACATGTTACAACAATTGTGTATATATAGAACATCAGAAGACCAACCACCCAAGAAAAAAGGGGTAATAAGCCAGAAATATGGCACATAAAAGGGACATATTTGACTAAAAAGAGGACAGACTAGTCATTACATAGAAACCTATCCTACAAGCGAAAGCTAAAAGTGTGAAGTCAATAATTTCAAACATCTACTACCAAGAATGTTGAACGATATAGCCACTTTGTGGGGACCTTAGGAAATAGATTTCCTTTGATGATTTTCGATGATGAATCGAAAACATTCTCCGTAAAACAGGAGTGTTGTGAGAGGAGTTGTTGTTTGAGGCACGTGCGAAGATAACGTAAGTCAACGTTATCCTCGGTCCGGTAGAGTTCCCAGTAGCCAAGCAGGCTTGGGTATGAGACTCTGAATGTCAACTGATCGAGATGCTGACATTGACTAAACATGAGAAGGTACAAGTTTTGAACGGATGTCATATCTTTCAAGTCACAGTTGTCACCACGGAAAAAAGCTTGACAACACAGGTCATAATTATATACTCTCTATAGTCATCTGACGAATTAGTACACCAGACTAATTAAGGGACCATAGAGCAGTGTGCCACATCCCACAGGGGAGGCAGGGGAGTGTGAGAGCGTCCTAGTAGCGAGACAGACAGGACAGATCAGTGGCGGCACATGACAGGAAAAGAACGCGCAAGAACAGACAGTTAATATGAGAACTGAAAGACAGATATCATCGACGGACTGACTAACCCCGCGTTAAGGCCAATCGAAGGTCAAGACGGAGTACCTGCAACGAAGAACTGGAGGAAACACGAAAACACGGGGCGACTGGACACGTGACGCAAAACGCTAAGGACAGGAGGACAGATTGGAGTGAGCTTTGGATGTTGACGGATGTGTCTGAGACTGTAGATCAACTGTACAGATGAAGTGAACGATTGATAGTTTGCGCTGTGAGACGAATAACTGAAACAGTTTGTATCAGCTAGCTTGGAGATAGACCATAGCGATGTTATGTATGAAGGACTGAATTGCCGCGTGTCACGACTGTTGTAGATATGTTGATGTGTTAAAACTCAACGATGTACATAAACAGATTAATGTATTAAACCTATTCGGTGATTTTTAAGAAACGGCTATGTGTACTGTTCTTCGACTGATGTTGATTTGTGTATGACGTCAGGTCTCGGTGGATAGAATTAAATAGATACGAGCCAAGTTAAATGCCAAGACTAGGACAACACACACACATACACTCACACACACACACACACACACACACACACACACACACAGAGACACATACACAGACACACACACACACACACACATATATATATATATATATATATATATATATATATCATCATCATCATCAAGTGCCGTGCCGGCTGGCGTAGGCGTTCATGGCTCTCCACAGATCTCGGTCTTTGGTTTTCTGGATCAACTCTGCTGCTGATATTCCTCCGTGCCACCGTCTCAATCCGTCCAGCATCACTTCTCTTGGTCTACCTCTGCCTCTCTTCTCCTCGATCTTTCCAGTTGTTACGATGTTCTCCAATGCCTCTCTTCTCATCACATGACCGAAGAAAGATGTTTGTCTCTGTCTTATTGTTGTATATAACGTTCTAGTTTCATTAGCCTGTTTCAGGCAGTCGTCGTTAGTTACTCTGGCAGTCCAAGGAATTCGCAACATTCGTCTCAGGAACCACATCTCTGTTGCTTCTAAGTTCTTCCTATTTTGTTCATTTACATTCCAAGATTCACTGCCATACATCAAAACTGGTTCTACATAGCATTTCAGCACTCTCTTTCTTACATTCAGTGATAGTGACTTATTGCATAAGATACTCTTCATTTTCTGAAATGTGGCTTTTGCCTGCCTTGCCTGCACTATATATATATATATATTCACTAGCACTTTAGCTTTTAAACTTCCAGTACGCTGATAAAGATATAGGGGGAATCGCTTCATACACGGATTCGTTTCGACTGCAACATTAACTTCTAGTTCAAGAAGCATTGGCAAAGTACTGAACGAGACATTGGCAAACTGCTGAATATGACATTGGCAAACTGCTGAATATGACATTGACAAACTGCTGAATATGACATTGACAAACTACTTAAAGTGACATAGGCAAACTACGGAAAATGACTGTGGGAACCTACTTAACATGGCATTGGGAATCTTCTGAACGTGACATTTTGGAAAACCACTGAACGTGATATTAGGAAATTATTTAATGTGACATTAACAAACTACTGAATGTGACACCGAGAAATAATTAAGCACGACAGAGGAAAACAACTGAAAGTAATAAGTGGACAAACTTATTAACGTGACATTAACGAACGGTTCAACGTGACACAAAATATATTCAACGTGATATTTAGGAAACCACTGGGCGTGAAATTGGGAAACAACTGAACGTGACATTGACACACTATTCAACTTCACATTGGAAAACTAGTGAATGTGGCACCGAATTTCCTTGAACATGACACGTGGAAGCAGTTGAACGTGACATAGGGAACCTACTAGACACGACACATTCAAACTACAAAACGTGACATTGGCAAACTATTCAACGTGATATATTGGAAAACTAACGAATGTGACATTGGCAAACAACTGAACGTGACATTAGCAAACTATTCAACTTCACATTGGGAAACTACTCAACGTGACATTGGTTAACACATCAACCAAAGGGGATCGCAACGTCCCACATATGAATATGTGTGTAGTTGTATGTGTGTGGTGTGTGTGTGTGTATGCATGTGTGTTGTGAGTGCAGACTAATACACGTGAAGATATTGCACGGTTAGAGTTATGTACAGCTACTTGAAGACAACTCTAATGCTCTTCTCTTCACATATTTCCTATTATACCACAAATACACCCGTACATGGGCGATGTGAAGCGGCGCACCTACCGGGCCTAGCGCCGGGATCTTGACAGGAATATGCTTGTAGTGAACAATCTCCACTCGCGTGTCGCCGTACTGGATCTGGTAAGCGTTGTCGAAGTTGCCTGCGTACAAGGCCAGAAAATCCCAGGTGATATTGCTGGTACCTGGAGAACATGGCAAAGGTCATGCGTAAATATATGAGCATGCGAGGAGACTATATCCTAATGCATGTCTTTAAAGATGTTAAAACTGATGAAAACATGAATCATGTACGAGTTACTCAAGTAATTGCCTGCCCCATCAAGTTAGATGTGTGTTTGTTTATCGTTCTGTGGATCCGTTTATTGTTGCACGCTTGTTAAAAGTGTACCAAGTCTAATCTCTATAACAGTTGATCGGGAGAGTGGTTGGTCTGTATGTATGTTTAAAGTTCACTCACTAGGTAGGTCAATTGGTAAGTTATCAGCTGGTTAGTTAGTGACTTACCAATTTCATATAATGATATATATTGTTGCTCCGATAGTGTGGCACTTATTTTTAACCACTAGTGACCGAAGGTAATGTTTGTCCTGTGTGCTGGCTGCACATCAGTCTGTGCGTCTTAATGTCTGAGTGTATGCCTTGATGTTGGTGATGTTACACTAATGTCTGTCTGTGTCATTTATTGTCTGTCTCTATACATTGGTGTATGTCTGTGTGATTTATTGTCTGTCTGTGTTCACTGATAGATGTCTGTGTCGTTTATTGTCTGTCTGTATGTATTAGTGTATGTCTGTGTTATTAATAGTCTGTCTATATACATTGATGTATGTCTGTGTGATTTATAATCTGGCTGTATACGTTGGTGTATGTTTGCGTTATTTATTGTCTATCTGTGTACATTGATATCTGTGTGCGAGATATATTGTCTGTCTCTTTGTCTATCAGGTATAAATATTGTTGTGGACGCCACTGTATAACTGTGTCATCTTCCCTTTATATATTCATTTCCAACTGTTCCCATATCCAACTGTTTACACTGTCTATAACTATGCTGTCCCCCCCCCCCCTATATATTCAGACATAACTATCTCCACACCCCCATATATCAATATCAGACTGTTCGCATATTTTTTGGCGACATACACCCTATCTGGCAACCTACTATACTTAAACTCTGTAGCCAAAGAATACCTTTGCAACCGGCAAATCCCCCATTTTCTGCTCCCTCATGGGAACCGAGTAGTTGTGTTTTTTTGGTTTTTGTATTTTGTTTTTCGTTGGTTTATCTTTCTGTGTTGTCCCGTCCTTGACAAAGATTCTGAGAATTGAAACGTCGGCCGTCATGTGTGTCGTATTGTACGTATTTGTGTGATTTTTACTGTATTATTTCATTTTATATATTTATTGATTGCTTCTGATTTTGGATTTTCACCTGTTACAATGGATCTCCTTGTAAGGTATGTGCAACGTGTTTGTGTATAGTACGTTTCTTCTCGCAGGATCAAAATATACCTATTTGTTTCCAATTCATATCGTTATATCCTGCTGCAGCCGCTGCTCTTTCTTTTATTCAATGTCTGTAAACATGGATGTATGTGTATTTGATGTATTGTCGGTATGTGTACATTCATGTTTGTTTGTGAGATATATTGTGTATATGTATATCCTACCTTAATGTATGTCTTTTTGACATAGATTTTGTCTGTGCACATTGATGTCTGTCTGTATAATTTATTATTTGTGTGCATTAACGTCTGTCTGTGTGATTTATTGTTTGTCTGTATACATTAATGTATGCCTGTATGATTTAGTGTCTATCTCATCTGAGTATATTGATGGTTATCTGTATGAGTTAGTGTTTGTGTATATTTATGCATGTCTGAATTATTTATTGACCTTGTACTTTACTGTCTGCCTATATGCTTTATTGTATGTCTGGGTTCATTATTAGTAGTAGACACCTTGCAGTCTTGACAGACTAAAGTATGTGAGTGGAATATGGCCAATATTCCATCACAATGTCTGGGCAGAGCTTCAGAGATCATGTGATGCCCAAACGACATGACCCCTCCCTCGGCCTAGTCTTGTGTATTCCAGAGGAATGGGTAACCAATACGTCTGGCACAAGGTAGGCTGCAGACGCTGGCGGTTCATTATTATATATATATATATATATATATATATATATATATATATATATATATATATATATATATATATATATATATATGCGTTAATGTATGCCTGTGTGCATTAAAGTCTATCTCTATGCATTAATGTATATCTGAATGCTTCAGTATATGTCTGTATGCATTTATGTTTGTTTGTATTAAATAATATATATTGTAACATTTGTCTATGTATATATTAACGTCTGTATGTGTGTATACACTTCACTTCTGTCTGTTTGTGTAAACAACGCTTTGACAATCCTTATATCAAGTGTTGCTAGATTCACATGTATATCGATTGTGTAAACAACGCTTTGACAATCCTTATATCAAGTGTTGCTAGATTCACATGTATATCGACTGTCTGTGTAAATAACGCTTTGACAATCCTTATATCAAGCGTTGCTATATTCACATGTATATCGACTGTTTGTGTAAACAACGCTTTGACAATCCTTATATCAAGTGTTGCTAGATTCACATGTATATCGTCTGTTTGTGTAAACAACGCTTTGACAATCCTTATATTAAAGTGTTGCTAGATTCACATTTATATCAACTGTCTGGCACTCGTGGGTGATGCCATCTGCACAACACCGGCCGACTTATGCTAGACATGGTCCACCTTCTAATCAAGAAGTTTAAAACATTCAAATCCTCCCTAATACGGAACCATCAGTTGACTATAGGGACAGCAATCCAGGATCCAGACACTACAGGGCATGTGCTCAAGAATGTATGTGTGCTTTAGTGTCTGGCACATGACTTAATGTGCCTGTCTGCATTCATGTGTATGTGTGTGACTAATGTCTGCGTTAATGTGTCTATTAATGTGTTAATGTTTATCTATGTGACTAATGTCTGCATTAATGTCTATCTGTGTGACTAATGTCTGCGTTAATGTTTATCTGCGTGACTAATGTCTGCATTAATGTTTATCTGTGTGACTAATGTCAGCGTTAATGTTTATCTGTGTGACTAATGTCTGCGTTAATCATTATCTGTGTGACTAATGTCTGCATTAATGTTTATCTGTGTGACTAATGTCTGCGTTAATGTTTATCTGTGTGGCTAATGTCTATGTTAATGTCTATCTGTGTGACTAATGTCAGCGTTAATGTTTATCTGTGTGACTAATGTCTGCGTTAATCATTATCTGTGTGACTAATGTCAGCGTTAATGTTTATCTGTGTGACTAATGTCTGCGTTAATGTTTATCTGTGTGATTGATGTCTGCGTTAATGTTTATCTGTGTGGCTAATGTCTGCGTTAATGTCTATATGTGTGACTAATGTCTGCGTTAATGTTTATCTGTGTGACTAAAATCTGCGTTAATGTTTATCTGTGTGACTAATATCTGCGTTAATGTTTATATGTGTGGCTAATGTCTGCGTTAATGTTTATCTGTGTGGCTAATGTCTGCGTTAATGTTTACCTGTGTGACTAATGTCTGCGTTTATCATTATCTGTGTGACTAATGTCTGCATTAATGTTTATCTGTGTGACTAATGTCTGCGTTAATGTCTATCTGTGTGATTAATCTCTGCGGTAATGTTTATCTGTGTGACTAATGTCTGCATTAATGTCTATCTGTGTGACTAATGTCTGCATTAATGTTTATCTGTGTGACTAATGTCTGCATTAATGTTTATCTGTGTGACTAATGTCTGCGTTAATGTTTATTTGTGTGGCTAATGTCTATGTTAACGTTTATCTGTGTGACTAATGTCTGCGTTAATGTTTACCTGTGTGACTAATGTCTGCGTTAATGTTTATCTGTGTGACTAATGTCTGCATTAATGTTTATCTGTGTGACTAATGTCAGCGTTAATGTTTATCTGTGTGACTAATGTCTACGTTAATGTTTATCTGTGTGATTGATGTCTGCATTAATGTTTATCTATGTGGCTAATGTCTGCGTTAATGTCTATCTGTGTGACTAATGTCTGCGTTAATGTTTATCTGTGTGACTATTATCTTCGTTAATGTTTATCTGTGTGACTAATGTCTGCGTTAATGTTTATTTGTGTGGCTAATGTCTATGTTAACGTTTATCTGTGTGACTAATGTCTGCGTTAATGTTTACCTGTGTGACTAATGTCTGCGTTAATGTTTATCTGTGTGACTAATGTCTGCATTAATGTTTATCTGTGTGACTAATGTCAGCGTTAATGTTTATCTGTGTGACTAATGTCTACGTTAATGTTTATCTGTGTGATTGATGTCTGCGTTAATGTTTATCTATGTGGCTAATGTCTGCGTTAATGTCTATCTGTGTGACTAATGTCTGCGTTAATGTTTATCTGTGTGACTAATGTCTGCGTTAATGTTTATCTGTGTGACTAATGTCTGCGTTAATTTTTATCTGTGTGACAAATGTCTGCGTTAATGTCTATCTGTGTGACTAATGTCTGCGGTAATGTTTATCTGTGTGACTAATGTCTGCATTAATGTCTATCTGTGTGACAAATGTTTGCATTAATGTTTATCTGCGTGACTAATGTCTGCGTTAATGTTTATCTGTATGGCTAATGTCTGCGTTAATGTTTATCTGTGTGTCTAATGTCTGCGTTAATGTTTATCTGTGTGACTAATGTCTGCGTTAATGTTTATCTGTGTGGCTAATGTTTGCATTAATGTGTATATGTGTGACTAATGTCTGCATTAATGTGCATCTGTGTGACTAATGTCTGCATTAATGTTTATCTGTGTGACTAATGTCTGCATTAATGTGTATCTGTGTGACTAATGTCTGCATTAATGTCTATCTGTGTGACTAATGTCTGCATTAATGTCTATCTGTGTGACTAATGTCTGCATTAATATGTATCTGTGTGACTAATGTCTGCATTAATGTTTATCTGTGTGACTAATGTCTCCGTTAATGTTTATCTGTGTGGCTAATGTCTGCATTAATGTGTATCTGTGTGGCTAATGTCTGCATTAATGTGTATCTGTGTGACTAATGTCTGCATTAATGTTTATCTGTGTGACTGTCATAATCCCCATTGATATGCCGCGACATCATTACGCCCGCCAGGCGAACACCAGTGACTTACTCACAGGTTTCGTGGACGACAGAGAGAGCGACCGTCAGAGTCAAGCCAGTACAAGCGTGACGCATGCAATTCTCGCGGCGCTCGAATCCACAGGGCAAGCACTGTGAGCGGAAAACGCGAGACACGGCTAGGGGCATCAGACGAGGCTGACGTGTATGAAAGCGGCTCTTGTGTTTCTGTGCCTGAATGTAGATTGCTCGTAGCTCTTGGAAGAAGATAGAAAGACTGCATAGCTGTGGGTTTGAGTTTGTGAGTGCATATGATGTATTATATATAGGTTGTGATATTCACCTTGTGATGGCCACTTGCCGAATTAGATTGTGTTGCATGTGAAGTGTAAATAAAACCATCAAACTTAGTGTTACTGTGTGTCCCGTCAAGTCATTCTGTACTTGTGTATGTCTCACATATGTTAGGTCCAGCGAGCCAGATTCATTACATTGTAAGACCCTGACATGTGTGAAACGTGGAGGCTTTCGTCCGGCTTTAATTTAGTTAAGATTTCAACCTAGATGTGAACGTAAATTACACACATTTCAATGTGTTAACGTGGAAAAACATCAGTGATTGTGAAACTTGTTGTGTAATCTAAGTTTAAGTGTTGTACCATCATAGTTGTTGAACGTTTAAACATGGCTAACTTGTCTTCGTGAAAGTAGTTGTGTACAGAAAAAGCGTGTGGAAGCAGAAAATTCGGGAAAGAAAGCAACTTGTGAAAATTGTTGAACGACGACATTACGACCAACAATAACACTCAACGCCATACAAACCTAACCAAAATTTAATTGACAAGCATACACAGCACACAGACATAGATTCTAATTTATTTCCTCCCAAAAGTATTAGATATTAGATAAGCAAACATCAAATTCTGTCAAAGGATATCATGCTGTGTCCTATTAGTAAAATTAAACGGAAGACCTTTTAAAATAAATGTCATTCAAGTATATGCCCCAACAAGTGAAAGACAAGAAAATCCGGCTGCTGTTGAGGCTGAAGTACAAGCGTTGATTTTCGAGAATTCGCTAGACGGTGACGCGGTCATCTACACAGATGGGTCGGTCGTCCGACATGTGAGAAGCTCATGGGCCTTTACAGCTCGGGCCGGAGGGAGAACTGTGAAGGAGGACTCTGGTGCTTTCACTGAAACCACAAGTAGCCTGACCATTGAAGTCATGGCAGTAAGTAAAGCAATAACATGGCTCGAGACACAGACATTCACCAGGGCTTGTTTCCTTAGCGACTCAATGAACATGATCAAGAGGATAGAGGAGGGGTCGATCCGAAGAGAATAGTTGCTGCCTCTGAAGCGGTCTCGGCTGGCAAAGATTAGTTTCATCTTCGTGCCAGGGCATGCGGGAGTACAAGGAAATGAGCTGGCTGACAAGCTCGCAGGTGAGGCTACTGTGGAGGGCGGACGTGCCATGGACCAGGCTGACATTCTGAATGCTCTACGTGATGTGAGACTTTTGCGAGAACCAAGTGATGACTGTGAATCTACAACAATGGCCAGACTGCTAGAGCAGCAAATTAAAAGAGGTGTGGCCAAACAAGAACACTACGCAGGAAGCCAAAGAAGATTGATAAACCAACACAGAACTGGCGACGTTAGCCGCTACACGCTGCGGGATTTGCTGATGAGGGGATCCGAGCACTTATGGACTGAATGGTTCGATGTGCAACGAGGATGATCTGTCGACTAACTAACTAACTAACTAACTAACAAGTGAAAGCAGTGAAGAAAGCATAGAGGAATTTTATAATGACGTGGAGTCTGCTTTGAAGAACTGCAAAAAATCAGAAATAAATATCATAATGGGTGATTTCAACGCAAAAATAGGACAGCAAGGCGATGGATGCAGTGTAGGCAACCATGGTTTGGGGGAGAGAAATGAAAGAGGATACAGACTTGTAGAATACGCAAAAGAACAAGAAATGGTTGTAGGAAACACCTGGTTTAAACAGCATCCTAGAAGATTATGGACATGGAGGAGTCCAGACAGCAGGATTAAAAACCAGATAGATTACATCCTGATTAGCAAAAGGTTTCGAAATGCGTTAACAGTCGTAAAAACAGTTCCAAATGCAGACTGTTACAGTGATCATAGATTAATTACAGGCACATTGAGGGTAAAGTTAAAGAAAGTCAAGTATACAGCAGGAAACCCTAAATATGACTTGTGCAAATTGAAAACTGACAAAGAAATACAAGATAATTTTAACATAGAAGTAAAGAACAAATTTGATATATTGTCTGATCTAGAGATCCTGTTTCAAGATGTAGATGATCAATGGGAAACGATGAAGAATTCAATCAGTTGCGTAGCAGAAAAAACTATTCCAAAAGTAAAGAAAGTGGGCCGTAAGACATGGATGACTGAAGAAATTTTACAACTAATGGAAACAAGAAGACAGAACAAAAATAATCCTGCCAAATATGAAGAAATTCACAGAAAGGTGAGAACCTTATGTAAGGAGGCAAAAGAAACATGGCTTGAGAAAAATTGCAGAAAAATTGAAAAACAACACAACAGTAACAATGCGAAACTAATGCACAAAAGAATTCAGGAGCTTACTAATCAAAGAACACGTACATCAGCAGGCTGCCTAAAGACAAAAGATGGAAGAGTCATAATAGAAAAAGATCAGATATTACATGAATGGTCAGATTACGTGAAAACCCTGTATGACGATAACAGAGACGAACAGTATGATGTTCAAAATAATAATGATAGACCTGCAATTTTGAAGATGGAGGTTCAGAATGCTCTTAACCATATGAAATCTGGCAAGACCCCCGGTTCAGACAGCGCCACAACAGAAATGATTAATGCTTAAGAAGAATATGGAATAGATCAAGTTACCAGTCTGCTTAATACAATATATGATACTGGAAATATACCTCAGGAGTTATGTAATTCTGTATTTATTGCAATCCCAAAGAAATCAGGAGCCTTGGAATGTGATCAACATCGAACAATTAGTATAATGAGTCACATCACGAAGATTTTGCTAAGAATCATCATGCAAAGAGTTAGGAGGAAAATACAACCTGAAATAGGAGAAGAACAATGTGGGTTTGTGGAGGGCAAGGGTACAGTAAATGCTGTGTATATACTGAGAAACATAATCGATCGTTCTATAGAAGTAAACAAAGATCTACACCTTTGCTTTATTGACTACACAAAGGCTTTTGATAAAGTGACACATGTCAACATGATAAGGATGCTTGATGATCTACAAATTGATGGAAAAGATCTTAGACTTGTAAAAAACATATATTGGAAACAACAAGCTGCCATAAGAGTTGATAATGAAGTAAGCCAATATCAGCCAATTAAAAGGGGTGTGAGACAGGGATGTGTAATGTCTCCAGATCTGTTTTCCCTGTACAGTGAAAGTATTTTCAGAAATATTGAAGATATGGAAGGAATCAACATTGGGGGACGATGCATCAATAACATTAGATATGCAGATGATACAGTCTTGATTGCCGACAATGAACAGGACCTGCAAAATTTAGTAGATGCAATTGTTACACACAGTGAACAACTAGGGTTAGAATTAAATTGTAAAAAGACACAGATTATGGTCGTCACTAGGGAGGACGAAATACCACAATGTAATATACAAGTAAATGGGAATATTCTTCAACAAGTGAGCAGGTACAATTATCTCGGAACAGTAATAACATCTGATGGGAGATGCCTTGAAGAGATTAGAACAAGAATCGCCATGGCAAAAGTAGCCTTTAGCAAGATGAAAAATATATTGACCAATAAAAAGATGTCAATTGAAACGAGAAAAAGAGTGTTGAGATGCTACATTGAACCTGTACTTTTGTATGGATGTGAAGCGTGGACAATGAGCAGTCAGGCTGAAAAACATCTGATGGCTGTAGAGATGTGGTTTCTGAGGAAAATGCAAAGAATACCATGGACAGCCAGAAAGACCAATGAACAAGTCCTTCAAGAAACAAATGAAGATCGTAAATTGATTAGAGAAATTAGACGTAGACAGTCAAAATTTTTTGGGCATGTTATGAGAAGAAATGGATTGGAGAATTTGGTGACAACTGGTAAGATCGAGGGGAACAGACCAAGGGGAAGACCTAGAAGCAAGTACCTGGATGGCTTGGCCTTGTGGCATGGTCGAGACAGAAACACGGAGCTGATCCACGACTCTGGTGATCGAGTGAGATGGCAGAACATGACCGCCCACGCTTACCGGCATGGCACATGATGGATGGATGGAAAAGTAACCAGGTTTCCTGTGCCATCTGAAACTGTTACCCGTAGAGGTCATTTGCCGTTGTAGTAGCGACCCTACAAGTCCTGGCGCTGGTTTTCACCATTCAGCAGCGTATCCAAAGTACTTGAGTATGACCTGTTTATATACTTTTGGATGCAAATTTGGGCACACGCTGTAAGTTTAAAAATATTGTAAAGAAATTGTTTACATTACTAACATTTTATAACCAAATTGCGTGTGTGAGGAATCATTTTCATTGAAACATTCCATCATGTCTTCTCTAAACGACTTCATCGAGATGGGTTTAAAACTAAAGTTAACTGGGGATGAGTTGACAAAATGGAGTGAGACAAAATATTCAGAATACCTCCTAGCACAGGAGAAAGCTAGGGACCGCGACGAAAGAGCGGCTGAAAGAGCTGTGAAACAGTCAGAGATAGATGCAGAAAGGAAGAAGGCAGAAATAGATGCAGAAACGAAGAAGGCAGAAATGGCAACGAAACAGTCAGAGATAGATGCAAAAACTAAACAGTCAGAAATAGAGACCGAATTGAAAAAAGCAGAAATCTCAGCTCAAAGTAAACGAGAAGAGCTTGAACTCCAACTGAAAATCAAACAGCTTGAAGCTGAAACAGCTGTTGAAAAAAGAATATCGTAAATCTGAAAGACTGGAAAAAGAAAACCAGTACAAAAAGTACCAAGGTATTGTCAGAAATTATACCTCGGGGGACTGCATAGCCGCCTTCACCCAAAACTTTGAGACTTTAATGGACCACTACCAGATCCCAGTATCTGAGTGGAACATCATTTATATGAGAAGTTTATCAGGGGAACCTCTAAAAGTTATAGAGACTATCCCTAAAGATCTCAGAAAAGATTACAGTACATAAAGTCAAAAATTATGTCACATTTCCTGTTAGATGAAGCAGGCTACAGAGAACAGTTCAGTAAACTAACTCCAAAACCTACTCAAACGTTCTCTGACTACATATCAGTAGTACAGGATATATTCAGTAAATGGCTTTCAGCAGCCAAAGTTAATAAGGACTAATTGAAAGATCTCATCCTTAGGGATAACATCATCACATCCCTTCCACCATTATTTTCAAAGTTTTTTTGCAAGAGAGTGAGTGTATGAGTGTAGAACAGATCGAGAAACGTGGGTCGGCGTATTTTAAAGCCAATAAACATTGTTTTGCTAGTGTAGCAACAGAGGTAAATTTCGTAGCAGCTGCTAGCTATGAGAAATCAAAATCAGATACATACAATAGGCAAAAGCATTTAAGCCTACTACTGAGAAATGTAGGTTTTGCCAATTTCCTCACCACCGGAATGAGATGTGCGATCAGAACCCTGCATATCTAACATATTTGCAAAACTATGTAAATAACCAAGATAAAGAGCGAAGAAGCTTCAAACGGCTAACCAAATGCTTCCTTTGTAAAGCGTATGGCCACTGGCGTCATGCTTGTAAAGAGAAACAGATGACCAGGAAGGCGAATGCCGCCTTGTTTGATAGCTCTTCATCAGATGAAGAACATCTTGAAAATCATCCTGTGAACTCAGCACAGGCCATAGATACATTTAATCCACAAAAATTTACAATCTGTAATCAGTTCCATGAAGATGGCCTATTAACATGCGGCCACTCGATACCTATTGCCAATGAGGAAGCCAATTTGGTAATAGATTCCAAAGGCATAATTAACATCCACCATGGGTATGTGAATGGCAAGCCTGCTACAGTCTTACGAGAGAGCGGAGCACTCTAGTAGGTCTTAAAAGGGATTTCATAATGCCTACAGACTATACAGGCAGGCACGTAACATGTAGAACATTCTCGGGAAATATCGAGAAGTATCCATTGGCATGGGCATACATTGAGACTCCATTCCTCACTGGGAAGGTTAAATGCGCAGCATTAACCAATCCTTGCTGTGATGTTATCATTGGGAACCTTCCCGAAGTGAATGAGATGCCTCATAACACCATAACATCTGCATGTATTGATGATCATGTAACATCATCTCCATCGAACGTCATCATGGAAAGTGTGTTATCATCAGATAATTGTATGCTAGCTAATGCAGCACTATCATCACATGATATCATTGATCCAATTGTTTCACCATCACATGAAATCATTGATGCAAGTATGTCACCATCATCACATATCACTGAAAGTGTAAACGCAGTAACTAGATCTGCTGCTAGAGTGCAAGAACAAATTGATCAAACTGAGGCTATAGAAATACTAAGCCCAGTATTACTACCTTCTAAAACCATGAAGGAAAATTTTGTAACAGCCCAAAAGGCTGATCCTTCATTGTATAAGTATTTTAATCTGATAGGCCAAAAGCCAAGGTTGACTAAGAATGCAAGATGGCATTTTGCTCTCAAGAATTGCATCCTCACTAGGTACTATACCAGAGGTGACACCACCACAGAGCAAACTGTTTTGCCACTAGAATACCGTAAGCAAGCCTTACATCTTGCCCATGATATACCTCTTGCAGGGCATATGGCGTATTCAAAGACCAGATCTAGATTGTTGTCACAGTTTTATTGGCCAAAATTCTGCAATGACATTAAACAATATTGCAGAAGTTGTGACATCTGCCAAAAACTAGTGAAAAAGGGGAAACACCCACAGGCTGAATTACAGGTTACAGATTTAGCCAGTCTACCATTTGAGAAAATATCAGTTGACATCGCAGGTCCTCTAAATCATGTAACATCTAGAGGAAAAAGATTTATAGTTACAATTATTGATCTATGTAGCCGCTGGCCTGAAGCTATTCCTCTCAAGAACATAACTGCCAATGATATAATGGAAGTCTTTTTCCATGTATTTTCAAGGATAGGTTTTCCTGATACTATCCTATCCGACCGTGGAAGTCAATTTATTGCTGCATCCACTCAAGCTTTCACTAAAATGTTAGGTGTGAAACAATGTTTCAACTCACCGTACCATCCTCACTCGACAGGAGTAATAGAGAAATTTAACGGGGATCTAAAGCATATGCTTTCCAAAGTCACACAAGAGCACCCCGAAAATTGGGACATCTATTTGCCTGCCATATTATTCGCATATCGCGAGGTCCCTCAATCAAGCACTGGGTTCTCTCCATTCGAACTTATCTATGGTGCCAAACCACGCGGCCCATTAAGTATATACCATTCCATGTTAACTGAAGCAACTCCTATACTTAAACCCATATCATCATACGTATATGTGACATCATTGCGTGAAAGGATAATTAAATCTTGTATTATTGCCAAAGATACACTGAAACAATCTGGTGCGGTGTATAGACAATATGCAAACAAAGGAAACAGAACGATAACACTGACACCTGGACAGGACGTACTACTGCTCCTACCTAGTGACCGACAGTTACTGACCGATTCTTGGCAAGGACCATCTAAGGTACTAAGACAGATTTCACCGGTGGACTATGAAATTCAAATTAAAGACAAACACAAAATATTCCACATCAATATGCTAAGACCATACTACAACAGGGACAACGAACAAGACGATACAGCAGCCAATACAACAATAATCGACCATGAAGGCGACGAAGAAAGCGACGAAATACCAACACCAGCACTAAACACGACGAACTGCTTACAAGACATCAAGATAAACCCGCAGTTAACTCAAGCAGACACCGACAGCTGCAAACAACTCATACAGGACTACAGTACCATCTTCTCCAACAACCCAGGACAAACAGAACTAGTACAACACCACATTACTTTGACCTCCAACACACCAATAAAATGCAGACCCTACACAATTCCATTACATTACAAAGAAAAACTGCATCAAGAAATAATTGACTTAGAAAAGAACAACATCATTAGACGATCGCAATCACATTTCTCTTCTCCAATAGTCATCATACGCAAAAAGGACGACACAATAAGACTCTGCATAGACTATAGAAAATTAAATAAAATTACACAGTTGGATTTGGAGCCAATGACCAACTGCGAAGAACTGCTGACAGAGCTGACAGACTCTAGGTACTTCACGAAGATAGACATGACAAAAGGTTACTGGCAGATAACGGTGGACGAACAGAGCAGACATCTGACAGCCTTTGCCACACCTTGGGGACTGTACGAATGGTGCAAATTACCATTTGGGCTTGTTAACGCACCGGCAACATTCGTACGCTTGACAAGACTATTACTGACGGACATAAAGAATATAATTTCGTATATGGATGATATATGTGTACACACAACGACAATGACAGAGCACATAACAACATTACAGCAGACGTTTGAACGGATCAGACAGCACGGACTTACTATTAAACCTGCCAAACTTGACATAGCCTACCAGGAAATTTCCTTCTTGGGGTATAAGATCACTAATGGCTTTGTCACTACTGACGATAACATCGTGTCAAAGATCCTGAAACTGACACTTCCGACTACGATGAAGCAAGTCAGAAGTGTATTAGGACTTCTAAATTATTACAGGCAGTTCATCCCAGATTTTGCTGAACTGACTGAAAGTTTTACTAACATACTAAAAAAAAGACCACCCAAATAAAATTGTGAACAACGAATGCCTAAAATTTGCATTCCAGAAGATATTGTCCTATTTTTCTGAGAATAGTTTAAAGAATCCCATTCTCAAATTGCCAAATTTGCATATTCCTTTCAGATTGCGCACAGATGCGAGCTCCGTGGCGATTGAGGCGGTACTATTACAGGAACATGACGGCATTTTACATCCTGTATATTACCTATCCAGGAAACTTAAACCAAGAGAACGCACTTGGTCGACCCCTCAAAAAGAAGCCCTTGCATTAGTGTTTGCAATAACGAGATTGTCTAGATTCCTCATTGGAAGGCATTTCGTAGTAGAATCTGACAAAAGCCCTTTGAAGTTTATTACATCTGCAGTGCCAACTAACCATATGATAGCACGATGGTCACTTTTTCTCCAGGACTACAGCTTTGAAGTGAAACACATCCCTGGCAGATTGAATACACTGGCTGATCTTTTGTCGCGTTGTCCCGATGATACCCAATAGCAAAATATGTCTGAGTGCAGTATGTTAAAACACTCAGACCAGCACAGCCATTAATGTATTTTTTTTTTCAGAAAAGCTGTGAGTGTCAACTACATCATTGTGATAGGGATCAATTCCCACTGTAAATATTATTAAGGTTTCTAAAATAAGGTGGTAATTGTTAAAGTGTTATGTATAAGTGCGTAGGATGTGTTAGAAAGTTAACAATAGTAATTATAAATATTATAAACTAAGAACAGTGCCACAGGTCAGTGTCGTAAGTTACCTCAAGTGAACAAGAACAATTTAAGTTATCCGTGGTATTTGCAAACTGGAAGTATCCAGCAACATTTTATCCCGTGTGAATTGAACAATTGAGTGAACTAAACTGGGACAGTTACTACACTGTAGAAGATCGTAATCCAGAAGTCCAATGAAACACCGAAAACACCAGCGAATAGCACAACGTTACATTCCGAATATTCCAAAGTGTGTGAAAAAACTATCGCTTACATCAGCTGTTCGTGTGTACTTCCGGAAAGTTAGAAAGTTAAACAAAAATCTAGCAGACTATGAACAAAACCTTAAAAATTAATGACGCTTGTAAAATATTTGTGAAACACGAATTTGAGATATACAAATTGTGTATTAATATTTTTGAAACTACTGTAATCTGAGAATCATACCTTGATTAACTGATTCACAGTAGCGACATTTTTTCGCTATTGTAAAGAAGTATCAAGCTATGACGCTGAGAAATAAATTTATAATTGTAATTTATTAGATTTAACATCTGTTTAAATTATTTCAGTTTCATTTAATAGGTGTCAACAATTACACCAAAGGGCGGTAAATAGAAATAGATAGTAATGTGTAATGTATAAAAATAGCACTGTGTTGCCAGATTGTCGACACGCCAAGATTGCATCAGCTGGGCATGGAGAAGATTGCCAATGTTGTAGACCAACATGAGAGCTCCCTACCAAGTTTGGTTGGAACTCTACAGTTGAATTCGTCTCATATTAGGACGTTTTACGGTCTAACCTGATGTCTAAGGACATATTATACGTTTTTTTGTTGGTTGCGAGGTAGTTGCATTGATTGCGGGTGCTACCGGTCTGACTGGGTAAAAATTGCAACAGAGGTGATCATCCATCGAGAGGATGATACTTGGCAAGTGTTAAAGTCTGAATACATTACGACTTAATATGTATAATTTACAATACTTATGTATTTCTATTGCATAGGTCAGGGTACATGACAACCAATGGGAAGATTCTGACTTGGGTAAGAATAGCAACCCTGAATTTTCAGAGAATACACATGAAAGATAGAGTCTTTCATGAATGACGCTCGGGGAGGGTGTCATAATCCCCATTGATATGCCGCGACATCGTTACGCCCGCCAGGCAAACACCAGTGACTTACTCACATGTTTCGCTGACGACAGAGAGAGCGACCGTCAGAGTCAAGCCAGTACAAGCGTGACGCATGCAATTCTCGTTGCGTTCGAATCCACAGGGCAAGCACTGTGAGCGGAAAACGCGAGACACGGCTAGGGGCATCAGACGAGACTGACGTGTATGAAAGCGGCTCTTGTATTTCTGTGCCTGAATGTAGATTGCTCGTAGCTCTTGGAAGAAGATAGAAAGACTGCATAGCTGTGGGTTTGAGTTTGTGAGTGCATTGATGTATTATGTATAGGTAGTGATATTCACCTTGTGATGGCCACATGCCGAATTAGACTGTGTTGCATGTGAAGTGTAAATAAAACCATCAAACTTAGTGTTACTGTGTGTCTCGTCAAGTCATTCTGTACTTGTGTATGTCTCACATATGTTAGGTCCAGCGAGCCAGATTCATTACATTGTAAGACCCTGACAGTTACTAATGTGTGCATAAATGTGTATCTGTGTGACTAATGTCTGCATTAATGTGTATATGTGTGACTAATGTCTGCGTTAATGTTTATCTGTGTGACTAATGTCTGCATTAATTTGTATCTGTGTGACTAATGTCTGCATTAATGTGTATCTGTGTGACTAATGTCTGCATTAATCTGTATATGTGTGACTAATGTCTGCATTAATGTTTATCTGTGTGACTAATGTCTGCATTAATGTGTATCTTTATGACTAATGTCTGCATTAATGTGTATCTGTGTGACTAATGTCTGCGTTAATGTTTATCTGTGTTACTAATGTCTGCATTAATGTGTATCTTTGTGACTAATGTCTGCATTAATGTGTAATTGTGTGACTAATGTCTGCGTTAATGTTTATCTGTGTGACTAATGTCTGCATTATTGTGTATCTGTGTGACTAATGTCTGCATTAATGTGTATCTGTGTGACTAATGTCTGCATTAATCTGTATCTGTGTGACTAATGTCTGCATTAATGTTTATCTGTGTGACTAATGTCTGCATTAATGTCTATCTGTGTGACTAATGTCTGCATTAGTATGTATCTGTGTGACTAATGTCTGCATTAATGTCTATCCGTGTGACTAATGTCTGCATTAATGTTTATCTGTGTGACAAATGTCTGCATTAATGTGTATCTTTGTGACTAATGTCTGCATTAATGTGTAATTGTGTGACTAATGTCACGTTAATGTTTATCTGTGTGACTAATGTCTGCATTATTGTGTATCTGTGTGACTAATGTCTGCATTAATGTGTATCTGTGTGACTAATGTCTGCATTAATCTGTATCTGTGTGACTAATGTCTGCATTAATGTTTATCTGTGTGACTAATGTCTGCATTAATTTCTATCTGTGTGACTAATGTCTGCATTAGTATGTATCTGTGTGACTAATGTCTGCATTAATGTCTATCCGTGTGACTAATGTCTGCATTAATGTTTATCTGTGTGACTAATGTCTGCGTTAATGTTTATCTGTGTGGCTAATGTCTGCATTAATGTGTATCTATGTGGCTAATGTCTGCATTAATGTGTATCTGTGTGACTAATGTCTGCATTAATGTTTATCTGTGTGACTAATGTCTGCGTTAATGTTTATCTGTGTGACTAATGTCTGCATTAATGTGTATCTGTGTAACTAATGTCTGCATTAATGTGTATCTGTGTGACTAATGTCTGCATTAATCTGTATCTGTGTGACTAATGTCTGCATTAATGTTTATCTGTGTTACTAATGTCTGCGTTAATGTTTATCTGTGTGGCTAATGTCTGCGTTAATGTTTATCTGTGTGACTAATGTCTGCGTTAATATTTAACTGTGTGACTAATGTCTGCATTAATGTGTATCTGTGTGACTAATGTCTGCATTAATGTGAATCTGTGTGACTAATGTCTGCATTAATGTGTGTCTGTGTGACTAATGTCTGCATTAATGTGTATCTGTGAAACTAATGTCTGCATTAATGTTTATCTGTGTGACTATTGTCTGCATTAATGTTTATCTGTGTGACTAATGTCTGCATTAATGTGTATCTGTGTGACTAATGTCTGCATTAATGTGTATCTGTGTGACTAATGTCTGCATTAATGTGAATCTGTGTGACTAATGTCTGCATTAATGTGTGTCTGTGTGACTAATGTCTGCATTAATGTGTATCTGTGAAACTAATGTCTGCATTAATGTTTATCTGTGTGACTATTGTCTGCATTAATGTTTATCTGTGTGACTAATGTCTGCATTAATGTGTATCTGTGTGACTAATGTCTGCATTAATGTGTATCTGTGTGACTAATGTCTACATTAATGTTTATCTGTGTGACTAATGTCTGCATGCTGACATGTTTGTTCCTGTAGTAATGTGTAATTATATGACTAATATCTGTCTTAATCTGTGTGACTAGTGTCTGCACACTGTAATGTTTGCGTCTGTATTACTGTGTACATGTTTGACTAATGCCTGCAAATTAATGTCTGCCGTATCCATTAACATAAGCCTGTGTTAATTCATATCTATAGTAATACTTTAATGTCTGCACGTATGTGGTAATGTCTGTTTGTATGCAGTCATAAATGTATGTGTTCATGTATGCTAGTTAACAAGTAAGATACAATACTCTTACGCTGAGCTGGCACCAGCAAGGGCAAACCGCCACACAACATAATCACAACTAGTTCCGTGTTTAACCGCGCCATGGTGACTTTATGTTCAGCCTTGACAATTCAACTCTGTGTGTAACCTGGTGGATTCGACTTTTTGTGTAATCTGAAAAATGATGGAACGAATATCCTAGAGTTGAAAATTGTCATATAATTAAAAACAATTAGTGAAAATCATTGGTACATGGGGGAAAGGCATTTAAACGGTTATGGCCTGAGGAGTGTTTATGCTCGTGACTACCGTTTGCATTCGAATTTTCCTCATGTTGGACTGGACGTCGCCCTGCTACTGAGTTGAGTGCTGAGTTGTGTGAAATGATTTTAAATCTGTCCGCAGTTGTTTGTAGCATGAACTGAATGTTCGGAGTAATGGCGGCCGGCTTTGTCGCAAAATGACTGGTTTTGCTTTATGCAGAAATGTGTGGCTGCTGGTGTTCTAGTGACTGCCGCTTCCATCGATGATAAACTGCATTTATCATGGAGGACTTTTGTGTTGGCTATCTGGCGGCGGCATTATGTACAGTTTACCTGTGCGGGCTGTTGGTTTGTCGAGACTCCTGTCTGTTCCACTTTTCACATGGGGCAGTGAGGAGCATTTTGTGTGATATTCACTTTCCCAAGAGCGAAGCATAATGGGGACAACCCGTTGCTGTGAAGTTGGAATCGCGACTAAATAACTAGTGAAGTAAGAAACATAGACGACAAAATACAGGATCACGGATGAAAACAGACAACTGCAACGGATGACAAACAACTGACAACACATAACAGACAATAGAGAACAAAGAACAGGGAACAAACAATATATTACATCCAACAAGGAAAAAACACCAGATTACATGAACAGAAAACAGACAAAAAGGAAACAGAATCAGGCAAGAGCCACCAGACCACATGAAACAGGACCAGTGAACATAAGTTTTGAAAGTTTAAGAGAATGGGAGAGCAGTTAAAGATACTCAAAAAATACACAAGACATGCAGAGCTTCCATATCTCTGGGGAATTTGAAGAAGACACAGGAAATCAAAGCTAGTAGCACACTTACTATATGATACTCTAATTTTAAGTCAATACTTATATACTAATTAGAAAACACAAATAACGACTAAACCAGTTAGTTATTACCTAAAACAGTGATAAACTAAAACAGTTAGTAATACACCAAAACATGAAGTGACAAAGAAAAAACATTTAGTGATAAACTAAAACTAAAACGGTTAGTGATACACCAAAACATGAAGTGATAAATTAAAACAGTGAGAAACTAATTTAGATAAACATTTAGTGACAGACTAAACAGTTAGTAAAGCCTTCGACAGTATCCACCGTCCTTCACTTTGGAAT
The DNA here is from genome assembly GCA_963921405.1 of Cepaea hortensis. Taxonomy (NCBI): domain Eukaryota; kingdom Metazoa; phylum Mollusca; class Gastropoda; order Stylommatophora; family Helicidae; genus Cepaea; species Cepaea hortensis. The sequence goes on from OY992884.1 coordinate 4,045,120, forward strand.
CTACTTAAAATCTATGGTTTTCCTACCAAATATACCAATGTCATAAAATCTTTCTACAAAGAAACACGTCGCTGGGTAAGAATAGAATTAGGAAACTCTAATTGGTTCTCAGTAAAAACAGGAGTGAAACAGGGTTGTGTCTTATCACCGATGCTCTTTGAAATAGCTATTGACTGGGTCATGCGTAAATGCACAAACAACACAAATAGGGGTATCCATTGGGTTGACAAATTCTAGAAGGCTAGGCTTTGCCGACGACATAGTGTTTTTGAGTTCAACACACCCAGATGCCCAAGAGAGAAATAACTATCTCCAAAATGTTTCAGGACAAATTGGTCTCCAGATTAACACTGCAAAAACAAAAGAAGAAAAAGCAGCTGCTGCAGCAGGATATAACGATATGAATTGGAAACAAATAGGTATATTAATTAAGATCCTGCGAGAAGAAACGTACTAAACACAAACACGTTGCGCATACCTTACAGGGAGATCCATCGTATATCGGAATACAGGTGAAAATCCAAAATCAGAAGTAATCAATAAATATATAAAATGAATAATAAAATAAAATACTCACAGAAGCGTACACCACGATACACAGGACAGCCGACGTTACGATTATCAGAATCTGTGTCAAGGACAGGACAACGCAGATAGGTAAACAACGAAATACAAAAAAAAAAAAAAAGGCAAAAAGCACCTCTACACTGTTTCCATGTGGGAGCAGAAAAAGGCGGCTTTGCCAGTTGCGAAGGCATTCTTAGGCTGCAGAGTTTAAGTACAGTAGGTTGCCAGATAGGATTTAGGTGGCCAAAAATATGCGAACAGTCTGATATGAAAATATAGGAGTGTGGAGACAGTTAGGTATGAATATATAGGAGGGGGGGGGGGGCAGCATAGTGATAGACAGTGTAGATAGTTGGAGAAGATGGCACGATTATACAGTGGCGTACACAACAGTATTGATACCTGCTGGATGGACGCATCCCAGAGAGTTGATTAATTGGCATTCAAGTGTATGTCTGATGGAGCTTTTGGAGAAACAGGGTTTCAATGCAGTGACACATACATCGTCGACTCCATTATGGTTGGAGGAATTAAAGTGCTTGGGGACAGGTTTGTCAACGCCCTTAGTAATGTCTCTGAGGTGTTCTCTAAAACGGTCAGCAAGGCGTCTGCCAATTTGACCAATGTATTTCATGTCACATCGTTTGCAGATAATGACATATATCAGATTGCGGGATGTACAAGTAAAAGAATCCTTCAAGGAGAAGTTGCCTAGGGGGAATGTAATCGCCGGTGTCTGAACAACGTATGGGCATGTCAGACAGTTCTTACGATGGCATTTGAATGTGCCCACAGATGAAGTGACCGTGGGGAGGCGACTATGCACAAGGCTCTGGTTTCGGCGGGAAATTACCCTAGAGTCATTGGAGAATATCTCACGAGTGGTTGGGTCGGATTCCAGGATAGACCAGTGTCGGAGGAAAATGTGCTTGATGGCATAGGCATGTGGATGGAAGGTGACGTTAAGCTTTGGTTCATTGTTAGGAGGTCGTGTTTGTTTGACCAGGGACATTTCCTGGGAGACTTGGGTTATGCGACAGAAAGCTGTGAACAAGACGTTCTCTGGGTAGGACTGGTGCGGAAAAAGTCAAGCATTTCATGGGATTTCTCGAGGAAGTCATTATCAACCTGACAGAGGCGACAAAGGCGGAGTAGCTGGGAGTATCGGATGGAATCTTTGCAGCTTTTGGGGTGGGATGAGCTGTACAGGAGGAAACCGTGAGCATCAGTAGGTTTGTAGTACACAGAGGTTGTGAGGCCTGTAGGGTTTAATTTAATAGTGGTGTCAAGGAAATTGACAGATGTGGTGGAAATTCACCACAAAAAATGCCACCACCTCTGTCAATTTCTTTGACATCACTGTCAAATTAAATGAATTGAATGCCAATTAATCAACTCTCTGGGATGCGTCCATCCAGCAGGTATCAATACTGTTGTGGACGCCACTGTATAACTGTGCCATCTTCTCCAACTGTTTACACTGTCTATCACTATGCTGTCCCCCCCCCCCACCCCTATATATTAATACCTAACTGTCTCCACACTCCTATATTTTCATATCAGACTGTTCGCGTATTTTTGGCGACCTAAATCCTATCTTGCAACCTACTATACTTAAACTCTGCAGCCTAAGAGTGCCTTCGCAACTGGCAAAGCCACCTTTTTCTGCTAACGCATGGAAACAGAGTAGTGGTGCTTTTTGCTTCTTTTTTTTTGTATTTCATTGTTTATCTATCTGTGTTGTCCTGTCCTTGACAAAGTTTCTAAGAATCGAAACGTCGGCCGTCCTGTGTATTGTAGTGTACACTTCTGTGTGTATTTTATTTTATTAATAATTTTATATACTTATTGATTACTTCTGATTTTGGATTTTCACTTGTATTCAGTTATACGATGGATCTTCTTGTAAGGTATGTGCAACGTGATTGTGCTTAGTACGTTTCTTCTCGCAGGAGCTTAATATACATATTTGTTTCCAATTCATATCGCAAAAACAAAAACTATCGATCTTACCAACAGTTCAGACGACACCAAATTACACAACCACGTTCTTGAAAAAGTCAACAGCTTCACATACCTAGGACGCAAAATTACATCTACAGGGGAATCAACACCAGAAATATCATCTAGAATCTCACTGCCATCTGTTGCCTTCAATAAACTGTCAAACATCTGGTAAGTCAAAGACACTCAGCAAATATACACAACTTAAAATCTTCAACTCTTGTGTGATTCCAGTGCTAACGTATGGATGTGAAAGTTGGAAGTCAACGGAATCTTTCGAAACAAAAATTAGATGATTTTGAGAACAAATGTCTTAGAATATTTCTATACCTCCACTGAAAAGACTTCAGAACAAATACGAAAATAAGACAAGAGACTAAGCAAGATATTGTATCCAATTTTTAAAGAAAATGACATTGGAACTACATCGGCCATGTACTCAGAATGGACAAGACAAGACTCCCCTACCAAGCCCTCATATGGTCACCAGTAGGGAAAAGAAAACGGGTAAGACCAAGGGAGACCCTGCGTAGAACCATCATTAGAGAAGGCTCATTCAATGGCCAAGTAAATATCCAAGATCTACAACAGGTAGCAGCGAACCGCCAAGCATGGAGAGTCAGGACTTCTGCCCTATGCGCCGCCTTGGGCTCAAGAGGAAAGACTAACTAACTAAACAGTTAGTGATAAACAAAAACATTTACTGATACACTAAATATGTCGTGATAAACTAAATCAGTTAGTGATAAACTAACACGTTTAGTGATACACTATCTATGTCGTGATAAACTAACACATTTAGTGATACCCTAAATATGTTGTGATAAACTAAAACATTTAGTGATAAACTAAAACATTTAGTGATACACTAAAACATTTAGTAATAAACTAAAACATTTTGTGATAAACTAAGATATTTAGTAATAAACTAACACAGTTAGTGAAAAATTAAAACATTTAGTGATAAACAAAAACATTTAGTGATAAACTAAAACATTTAGTGATAAATTAAAACATTTAGTGATACACTAAAACATATAATGATAAAGTATAACATTTAGTGATAAACTAAAACATTTCATTCTTTGGCACTTTGTCGTCTTGACAGACGATAATTTGTTACATCGTGCTGTAAAAATGGCATAATAACTACAACCCATGGCGCCTGCGAATGTGACTGATCAGGCACCATCGCACTGTAGATCTGTGTCTACACTTTAGTGATAAACTTTAGTGTATCAGTAATTTCTCGTCATTTTCACCATCACACACCATCTTACGTCTCACGCGCTCAGTGTATGACTTATCGGCAATCATTTTCGTCTTTGTCTATTATTTCAGTTCTGATATTTGCCCTCCATGCAACACGTTCAGCGATGACTTGCTCCCAATGTGCATTATCAATGCCTGTATCAATCATGTCCCGCTTACACACATCTTTGTATCGTAGTAGAGGCCGACCCTGAGATCTCTTACCCATCTGTGATTCACCAAAAAACATGTCCTTTGGTATTCTACCATCATCCATCCATCCATCCATCCATGGCTAAGACTGAGCATGGAACAAACCGTCACTCAACCTGATCTTTCCAATACTTCAGTATTTGTGATGTTGTCTTGCCACGTAATACCAAGTAGTCTTTGCAAACACAACAGAGGAAAGCTGTTTAAACGTTTCTCTTGGTGTGAGTAAGTTGACCAGGCTTCACTGCCATAAAGAAGAGTACTAAGGCCACAGGTATGATTGACAAGGACTTCTGTCTTGGCAATCCTGATGTTGATTTCCTGATCTAGGGATAATTTGCTATTTGACAATAATCCTAAATGTGTAAAATGGTCTACTATCTCCAGTTCGGCATCATCAATAAAGATTGATGGTAACCTATTTGCACCTTGTGACATAATTTGTATCTTCTCTTTGCTAATTGTTAAACCAAATTCAGAACACGCATTGGAGAATGCAGATGGTAGACGTTGTAATTCTTCCACAGAGTGGGCTGTTATTGCAGCATCATCTGCTAACAGCAACTCTCTAATCAGTACCCTCCTAATTTTGGTCTTGGCCTTCAGTCTATGAGCATTGTAAAGGCCGCCATCTGAACTTGAGTGAATGTATATACCACCATCCTGATCACGAAAGGCATATTTCAGTAGAAATGAAAAGTATATTCAAAGAAATGGGAGCTAATACACAACCTAGCTTAACTCCACTCTTGATTTCAAATTCTTCAGAAGTTGCACCATCAAACTTGATTATACCTATCATGCCTGTGTGGAACGATTCCACAATGGACAGAAGAGTTGATGGGCAGCCAATCTTCTTTAGTACCTTGAACATACCCTCACGACTGACCAAATCAAACATTTAGTGATGAATTAACAGATTTAGTGATAAATTAAAACATTTAGTGATAAACTAAAGAAGTTAGTTATAAATGAAAACCTTTAGTGATAAAATAAAACATCTAGTGATAAATAACATTTAGTCAGTGATGCACTAAAGCAGTTAGTGATAAACTAAAACAGTTAATGACAATCTTCAAACATGCAATGATAAATTAAACAGGTAGTGATAAACTGAAACTGTTAGTAATAAACTAAAACAGTTATTGTTAAAATAATACATCTATTGATAAACTAAAACATTTAATGATAAACTAAACATTTTGTTATATACAAAAACATTTAGTGATAAACTGTTTTTTTTTTTTTTTTCCATCAAGAATGATGATGACCATTCATTTCATCCAGTGGGGTTGAAGGTATGGAGCCGTGGGTTCTAAGATGGCTGATAAGGCCTATTTTGGCTCGAAATGTTCTTTGACATTGTGGGCAAAGAATGCTTGACGTTTCTGGAGGAGGATTTCCTGCAGTGGTTTTTCTGTCCTGCCTTTTCTTCACAGCTCTTTCAGTCCTGATTGCCTCGCATATGACTGCACCTTTGCGTAATGATGCACGCCACGAATTTCGGTCTCTGGCTGCAGCCTCCCAGGTGTCATTGTAGCGAAACGCCAGTGGTCCATGTCCTTATGCATTCTTTCATTTTGGGTAGACAGGGGGGAACGGCTTTCGGAAGCTCTCAGTTCTCTTGTTCTCTCAAATCTCCATGAAAGATGGTTCTTTGGGTTATCTTCCTATCACAATCTTTACATGGAGCAAGTAGCCAATGTCTTTCACATCGGGTAAACCCGATGGAGCGCCTTGCGCCAAATGTGCGCTGGTGCGGCTGCTAAGCAATTCATGGCCGTGTACACACCTACCGTTGGATAGTGGCATCTTGTCAAGTCGATTTGAAGATTGGGACAGAGATGCAACATCCTACTGAAGTGGTGAAGAAAGGTAGGGCTTGGGTTGTGGGTACTCCAGCCAAACATGGAGTTATAAATATACAATGTGTTGAAGGGGAAGATGAATTGGCGAAAGGCCAATCATAACCAATGACGAGTTGGGTGACCGTTAGCCGATCTGGCTGCGCGTCTTGTCCTTGGCATAGCCGGGGAAGTGAATCTGAACCATATATCTCCCAAGAGGATTTCATTTGTTCTTGGCGTCAGATGAGCTGTTGCTATCTTTCTGTCTACGGCTTGAATTGGACAGATTGTCATCTTTCTGTTGTATATACTCAGTGGATGGCTATGGTATTCTTGGGGATGGGGTACACCAATCTCTGATCTATCTTCTTGAGCCAGAAGAGGCCATTCACAGGACTATCTCTTTCATCTGTTACTAGATGGGATGATGTGGGGAAGATAATGGACTTCTTTATCTCATTTAGAGAACCTGCATTCCGCTAAATCTATGTGTTCTGTGGGGCACTGCTGGTACATTGCGGCGACAGCTCAAACAAGAGCAGAGCCGAGAGGGGGTAGTATCTTCTTTCCTATTCTTGCAGGGAGTGGGGAACTACACTGCGTGCCATACAACCCCATTACTATACTATTAGGTAATGAGATGTAGCACACAGATTACTGGGCGCACCACACCACAAGATCTTGCGGGTGAGAAAGGCATGGTTTGCAAGTGAGAGGGAAGCATGGGAATGAATGTGCCCAATCATAATAAAGGCTTGGTATGAGTGTGGAGGGTGTGTCTTGTGGCCAAAAAGACAACCGGACTTCGTCCAGCTGGAGGTCTACTCAAACCCGGACGTGGCCAATCCAGGGGCTACCTGACAGGTCAGGCCTAGTCAATCAGGTATTAAATATAGTGTATTTGTGTGATACATGAGTCAGCCCAGTCGCTCAGGTTTTGTTTATCATTTCCAGGGTCCTCTTCTATGGGAAGTGACTATGTCTTCTAAGGGACATTATCACCAGTGCTTCTAGGCTAACGCCAATATGTCCAACGAGGCCAACTCAAGGTTTGGTGTGCTTAACTCTGAGACAGAGGCAAGGTGCAGGTCTTGAGGCAAGGACAGTTTGTATGACTGGTGCATTGCCGGTTTTGTTTTAACAACATACGCCTGAGAGCAGTTGTTGTCTGGAGGGAGCCTGAGAGTGATTTTCGGGCCTACCCATTTTATACCGGACATTAAAAGGACCCATCCATTATCCTTCACAAACACCTCACCTTATCGGCAACACTAAAGCCTTTCATGGGTCAGTGAAGACCTAGTGCCGAACTAATTCAGATGACAATGAACCGAAGTCCTCAACACACCAGTCGCTTGGATTCTACAAAAGCCGGTTGAACCTACACCCAGTTGCTGGAGAAGGAAGGAGATTCGGACATCTTTGGTGAGAAGTGTGTGGACAGATCAGACAGTATCTGAAGCTGGATCTGTGACTGTGGCGACTTGAGGCTCTGTGTTGGAACTTTACCAGTGTAGTGTCTGTGTAGATCTATCTGTTTATCTGCCTTTATATGTTCCTGTGCTGTTCTTGATTAGGTTAATAAAATTACTTCCAAGTTGTTCTGACGACTGCCATGTTATTTATGCGTCAGCCAGAAGAACACTGCAGGAAATAGGTCCCTAGGTCGAAAGGAAGCGTGACAGTGTGTCCAGGGAAAACGGGAGGAGGGTTGGCAGGTAAAGACCTATCCCAGCCAGGGCTATAGAAGATATTTGAAATATTGTGACCGGGCTATTTGGGACCCTCCACATAGCTTGTTACAATTTCTGGGGGCACGTCCCGGGATATTTGAAATCCTGGTGGAGTTTTGGCTGATGTAGTGATAGGGGACAGATATCCTTGTCTTCTATCAATAGGTTCTGCCTACCGTGCCTGGCTATTGTCTATACTCTTCCTGACACAGACTGACCGACATACGACGTGTTGTGGTCGTGTAATGTAACTTGTTGTGTAATTGTGAGAAAAATTTTATTAGACAATTACCTCTTCCCTTACCCGCTGAGTTCAAGATGGCATCAGCTGGGTTTAATGTCGCTGACGTACAGGCTACAGAGCGTGAGATGGGATATGATGGAGCGGAGTTACAGAAATATGTGCAGGAAGTGGAAAGAGACTACAGACAGGCTGTGCGCGAAGCCAAGAGGATTGAGGCGGAGGCTGAGGTTAAGAGGATGGAGGCTGAGGCTAGGAAGATGGAGGCCGAGCAGGCAGTCAGAGACCATGAGTTCCGTATGAGAGAGTTGGAGCTGAAAGCTCAAACTGCCAAGGAAAGAGACGGTGCAGTGGGAGACGCAGTTCTCCCTGACTCAACAACTTCTGGTGGCGGTCCATACCAGGCAATGAAGTTCCCATTACTCCCGTTCGATGAACACAAAGATAAGATCGACCAGTATCTTCACAGATTTCGGTCGATGGCTTTGGCTATGGGATTGGAACGAGGGAAATGGAACTTGAAACTCTCACAGGGCCTGAGGGGGACCGCGTACGAGGTCTATTCTAGGTTGCCACCTGGTATGGAGAATGACTATGAAGCTCTGGAGAAAGCACTTTTGAAAAGGTTCCAGATGACAGCTCATACTTATCGACAACAGTTCAGAAAGTCGAAGAGAGAGCCAGGAGAGATGTTCGCAGCCTACAGTGTCAGATTGAAGTCTTACCTTTTGAAGTGGATGTCTTTAGCTGGATTTGCTAACGACTATGAAAGTTTGGAAGAATTGGTGGTCGTGGACCAAATGAAGAGAATGATGCCTAAGCCATTGCAAACCTTCTTGCTTGAAAATGGGGCAGAAAGGTTGGACATAGTGAACACGTTGGCGGAAAGGTATGTGCTAGCTCATGGGGATAATGGGGAATTGTCACAACCCAATCCCCGACCACCAGACACATGGGCTGGAAAGAAGAAGAACCCTAAAACAGCTCACACCAAGAAGGAGGATCCTTTCGATAAAGTTCCTAGTAAGAAACCCTCTGGTAAGAGTCCACCTGGATCTCCTAAAAGAAAGTGGAGTGAAAAGTGGTGCGCCTATTGCAAATCTCCCACACACAATACGGTAGATTGCCGGCGTAAACAGAAAGACTCTCACTATGCTGCTTGTCTTGTAGAAACCGGGGAAGGGTCTCACAAGGAGGTAGAAGGGAGGGATCTTGGGAACAAAGATTTAGAAAAACCACCAGTAGTAGAAACGGTACTTGTGAACGGTCAACCAGTTGAGTGTCTCTACGACACAGGTCTGCAGTTTGAGGCTGTAATTTCATCACATTTAGTGAGCCCAGAGCAGCTAACCGGGGAATCTATTGAGATTCAAACGGCGACAAAGAGTGCGGTAGCGATGTCTCTTCCAATTGCGAAGGTGGACATCAAATCAAAATATGTTACCGGCACTATACAGGCAGCCGTTCTGCTAGATCCTATCTTCCCAATGATCTTGGGTTGTCGCTACGTCTTTCTAGGGATTCCAACCGAACCCATGTACGTAGGGGCAATGCAAACCAGATCTCAATTGGAGGATGAGCAGACGCCGGCCTTGATTGTGAATCCCTTGCCTGGGGAGTTACGAGCTGCTCAAAGCCAGGATGCTACTTTGCAACCTTGCTTCAACCAGTTGCCAAAAGGTTCTGACCCACCAAGACGGGGTCAGTATTATATGAAGAATCGGTTACTGTACCGGAGAGCCGGAGTGGAGGATCACCAGCATGGACAGCTGGTGGTTCCTAAGGCTTATCGGGAACAGCTTCTTCATATGGGACACACCATTTCTTTCAGTGGACATATGGGTGTCGGGGCAACTCTCCAGCGCATTTCCTGCCATTACTACTGGCCAGGGATGACTGGAGACGTGCGTAGGTACGTCAAGTCGTGCCCAGAGTGCCAGCGTGTGGCACCAAAACACTGGACAGCTCCGGTAGTTCTGGGAGACATGCCCATTATGAACTCTCCTTTCGAGAGAGTTGCCATCGATCTTGTTGGTCCTCTTCCTAGGACTAGGAAGAGGAATAAGTACATTCTCACGATGGTGGATTGCTGTTCCATGTGGGGCGAGGCGATACCTTTGGCCACAATCGACTCTAAGCGAGTGGCTGATGCACTGATGGAGACCTTTACTAGGTTGGGATTTCCCAACCAGATCCTAACGGACAATGGGTCTCAGTTCTGTGGTAAGCTGATGGAAGAAGTCTTTCGTATCTTCCAGACCAACCACATTCACACAAGCCCGTATCACCCTCAGTCTAATGGGCAAGTGGAGAGGTTTAATGGTACCTTGATGACCATGCTTCGGAAGCTGGCACAAGAGAAACCAGACAGATGGGATGAGTATATCTCAGCCGCCTTGTTCGCCTATCGGGAGGTTCCCCATGGGTCGACCGGGTTGCCTCCAGCCACTCTACTATTCGGGAGGCCAATCAAGGGTCCCTTAGAAGCCTTATTGAGATGTTGGACAGAGGAGGAAACTTCTGAAGAAGCTGTATCCTCATATAAATACGTCGAAGAGTTAAAGAAGAAACTCCAGACGGGTTGGGCTTTGGCAGCTCAGAATCTGAGGGCGGCCAGAAAGAGACACGCGGCCTACTACAATAGAAGGACGAAAGATAGGTCTCTTAAGGTGGGGGATCGGGTTCTGTTGTTACTTCCAGTAGGTTCCAATAAACTCGAGATTGGTTGGCAGGGGCCTTTCCCGGTGGAAAGGGTTGTCTCCCGCACCAACTATGCCATCCGGATCAGGGGGAAATCTAAAATCTTCCACATTAACCTTCTCAAAAAGTATGAAGAACGATCTGATGGTACTTCTCTCCCACTCATGACTATGGCGGTCGCGATGGAAACTGAATCGGGCGAAGAAACGGATAGGGGGTATCCATTACACCCTGGGGAAACCTATAGGGATGTACATATAAATCCTGATCTGTCGGCTGAAGAAACAGACCGTGTCATCCGTTTGTTGGAGTCCCATCAGCAGATTCTTACCGATCGGCCAGGGCGGACAGGGTTGGTCGAGTTTGATATGACTCTGACTACCCAAGACCCCGTTCGCCAGAAAATATATCAAGTGCCATTTTCGAAAGAGAAGGCCCTGGAAACTGAAATCCAGAAGCTTCTGGACGACGACATCATCACTCCTTCGACTTCTCCTTATAATGCCGGGGTTGTCTTGTTGAGGAAGCCAAGCGGGGAACACCGCTTATGTATTGATTACAGGCATTTAAATAGTTGTACGACATTCCAAGTTGAGCCGTTACCAAACACAAATCAATTGTTTGCCAGATTAAATAGGGCAAAGTACTTCTCAAAAATTGATTTAAGCCGGGGATATTATCAGATCCCTGTGAAGCCTGAGGTTCGGCCCATGCTCGCTTTCAGTACTCCGAGTGGCCATTACGAATTTAAGGTGATGCCTTTTGGGCTGAGCAATGCGCCCAGTGTGTTCACACGCATGATGAGAAAGTTATTAGACCCTTTAAGGGATCCCTCTGTCGTCTCGTTTATGGATGATATTCTCATCGCGTCTGACAATCTGAAAGATCACCTGAAATCCTTGGAAAAGATCTTCATAAGATTGAAAGAGGAGGGGTTAACCGCCCGTCCAGCCAAATGCATGATTGGATATCAATCCTTGGAATTTCTGGGACACACTATTACCCCAGGGGGACTGGTACCGGAAGAAAAGAATATTGAGAAGGTCCGTCTCGCACCCCGTCCTAAATCCAAAAAGGATGTTAGGTCTTTCTTGTCTCTGTGTGGGTTTTACCAGAAATTCATTCCAAAGTTCAACGAAATTGGAGCGCCGTTAACCGAAACCCCGAAGAAAGGATCGCCAGATCCTATAGTCTGGACCCCGAGCTGTGAAGAGGCTTATGGGAAGCTGAAACAGGCGTTGGTGGATAGGCCAGTCCTGCAACTCCCGAATTTGGAGAAAACGTTTGTTCTGAGAACCGACGCGAGTAACATAGGGATTGGAGCAACTCTGTTGCAGGAAGGGCGAGATAATCCTTCGGTGTTGTGTCCGGTGGCGTATGCCAGTAGAAAACTGTTACCAGCCGAACGGAATTATTCCACCGTCGAACGGGAATGTCTAGCTCTAGTGTGGGCGGTACAGAAATTTCAACCTTATCTGTATGGAGTCCAGTTCAAAGTGCAGTCCGACCATCAACCTCTGACGTTCTTGGCAACTTCTAAGAAACTGAACGCGAGGTTGATGAGATGGTCATTGCTCCTACAACCGTATCAGTTCACGGTCGAATACATCCCCGGAAGGGAGAATGTGGGAGCAGATTTTTTTATCACGGCATCCTATGGTTGAATGTGAGGGTGGGGTCATTCGAACAGAACCACTGACAGTAGAAAGTTCGTAGGGTTCGACTTTCTTAAGAGGGGGCCTATGTAGCGAAACGCCAGTGGTCCATGTCCTTATGCATTCTTTCATTTTGGGTAGACAGGGGGGAACGGCTTTCGGAAGCTCTCAGTTCTCTTGTTCTCTCAAATCTCCATGAAAGATGGTTCTTTGGGTTATCTTCCTATCACAATCTTTACATGGAGCAAGTAGCCAATGTCTTTCACATCGGGTAAACCCGATGGAGCGCCTTGCGCCAAATGTGCGCTGGTGCGGCTGCTAAGCAATTCATGGCCGTGTACACACCTACCGTTGGATAGTGGCATCTTGTCAAGTCGATTTGAAGATTGGGACAGAGATGCAACATCCTACTGAAGTGGTGAAGAAAGGTAGGGCTTGGGTTGTGGGTACTCCAGCCAAACATGGAGTTATAAATATACAATGTGTTGAAGGGGAAGATGAATTGGCGAAAGGCCAATCATAACCAATGACGAGTTGGGTGACCGTTAGCCGATCTGGCTGCGCGTCTTGTCCTTGGCATAGCCGGGGAAGTGAATCTGAACCATATATCTCCCAAGAGGATTTCATTTGTTCTTGGCGTCAGATGAGCTGTTGCTATCTTTCTGTCTACGGCTTGAATTGGACAGATTGTCATCTTTCTGTTGTATATACTCAGTGGATGGCTATGGTATTCTTGGGGATGGGGTACACCAATCTCTGATCTATCTTCTTGAGCCAGAAGAGGCCATTCACAGGACTATCTCTTTCATCTGTTACTAGATGGGATGATGTGGGGAAGATAATGGACTTCTTTATCTCATTTAGAGAACCTGCATTCCGCTAAATCTATGTGTTCTGTGGGGCACTGCTGGTACATTGCGGCGACAGCTCAAACAAGAGCAGAGCCGAGAGGGGGTAGTATCTTCTTTCCTATTCTTGCAGGGAGTGGGGAACTACACTGCGTGCCATACAACCCCATTACTATACTATTAGGTAATGAGATGTAGCACACAGATTACTGGGCGCACCACACCACAAGATCTTGCGGGTGAGAAAGGCATGGTTTGCAAGTGAGAGGGAAGCATGGGAATGAATGTGCCCAATCATAATAAAGGCTTGGTATGAGTGTGGAGGGTGTGTCTTGTGGCCAAAAAGACAACCGGACTTCGTCCAGCTGGAGGTCTACTCAAACCCGGACGTGGCCAATCCAGGGGCTACCTGACAGGTCAGGCCTAGTCAATCAGGTATTAAATATAGTGTATTTGTGTGATACATGAGTCAGCCCAGTCGCTCAGGTTTTGTTTATCATTTCCAGGGTCCTCTTCTATGGGAAGTGACTATGTCTTCTAAGGGACATTATCACCAGTGCTTCTAGGCTAACGCCAATATGTCCAACGAGGCCAACTCAAGGTTTGGTGTGCTTAACTCTGAGACAGAGGCAAGGTGCAGGTCTTGAGGCAAGGACAGTTTGTATGACTGGTGCATTGCCGGTTTTGTTTTAACAACATACGCCTGAGAGCAGTTGTTGTCTGGAGGGAGCCTGAGAGTGATTTTCGGGCCTACCCATTTTATACCGGACATTAAAAGGACCCATCCATTATCCTTCACAAACACCTCACCTTATCGGCAACACTAAAGCCTTTCATGGGTCAGTGAAGACCTAGTGCCGAACTAATTCAGATGACAATGAACCGAAGTCCTCAACACACCAGTCGCTTGGATTCTACAAAAGCCGGTTGAACCTACACCCAGTTGCTGGAGAAGGAAGGAGATTCGGACATCTTTGGTGAGAAGTGTGTGGACAGATCAGACAGTATCTGAAGCTGGATCTGTGACTGTGGCGACTTGAGGCTCTGTGTTGGAACTTTACCAGTGTAGTGTCTGTGTAGATCTATCTGTTTATCTGCCTTTATGTGTTCCTGTGCTGTTCTTGATTAGGTTAATAAAATTACTTCCAAGTTGTTCTGACGACTGCCATGTTATTTATGCGTCAGCCAGAAGAACACTGCAGGAAATAGGTCCCTAGGTCGAAAGGAAGCGTGACAGTGTGTCCAGGGAAAACGGGAGGAGGGTTGGCAGGTAAAGACCTATCCCAGCCAGGGCTATAGAAGATATTTGAAATATTGTGACCGGGCTATTTGGGACCCTCCACATAGCTTGTTACAGTCATGATGAATTCCAAAAGCATTCAGTGACATTTTCAGAGTGTCTTTAAAGCGTTTCCTCTGGCCACCTTGGTAGCGTTTACCACAACGCAGTTCGCTGTCAAAAAATTCGTTTAGGGAGCCTTAGTTAGTTAGTTAGTTAGTTAGTCGCAGTTCCAACTTCACAGCAACGGGTCCTCCCCTTTATGCTCCGTTCCTGTGCCAGTGAATATCACACAAAATGCTCCCTACTGCCCAATGTGAAAAGTGAAAAAGACAGGAGTCTCGACAAACAACAGCCCGCACAGATACACTGTGCATAATGCCGCCGCCAGAATACCAACACAATAGTCCCCCACAAAACACCCAGTTCATTTCTGATGGAATCGGCAGTCATTTTCCCATCAGGAAGTTTCCCAGATGTTCACCCACACAGTCCACGAAATACAGTTCATCGTCGATGGTAGTGGCAGTCAATCAGATGCCCAGCAGCCACGCATTTCTGCATAAGGCAAAAACAGGTCAACTCTGGGACATAGCCATCTGCCATCGCTCTGAACATGCAGTCACGTTCCAAAAAACCTCGGGCAGATTCAAAAGCATTTCACACGAAACTCACAGCTCACAGTGTCGCGCCACGCACTCACTCAGTAGCAGGGCGACGGAACCATCAAGCCTCCTTAGTCGCCTCTTACGACATGCGTGGTAGGCTACAGTGTTGCTATTCTTTGCTTCCCTTATGGGCCCCGGCAACACACGGGAGTGTTTTGGAGTATGCAATGGCAATCCTGACTCTCAGCCATAAGCAGATAGAAAGGATGTAAAGGATACAGAATGAAGCTATGCGCATTATTCTTGGATGTACAAGAGATACAGCATGTAGGGCGATGCGCTACCTTCTTGATTTTCCAACCATTGAAGAGAGAATACAAGGTTGCAGGGCACGCGCCTACCTCAGAATTAACGCAAACACACAGCATCCACTGCATAGTGAAATTAGGAAGGTGAAGGGCAGCAGGTTAAAAAGAGGACGGTCGTGGATGGGTCAAGCCGAAGACATTCTTCAACAGGTGTGTTCACTTGAAGACTTAGAACCTGGCGAGGAGTGGGCGCAAGTACCAACAGACTTCTGCACATCCTTTTCAGTTTGCATCCAACTAGATAGGAAATGCAGACAAGCAAATCCGGCTGCTGTGGAGGCTGAAGTACAAGCGTTGATTTTCGAGAATTCGATAGACGGTGACGCGGTCATCTACACAAATGGGTCGGTCGTCCGACATGTGAGAAGCTCATGGGCCTTTACAGCTCGGGCCAGAGGGAGAATTGTGAAGGAGGACTCTGGTGCTTTCACTGAAACCACAAGTAGCCTGACCATGGAGGTCATGGCAGTAAGTAAAGCAATAACATGGCTCGAGACACAGACATTCACTAGGGCTTGTTTCCTTAGCGACTCAATGAACATGATCAAGAGGATAGAGGAGGGGTCGATCCGAAGAGAATGGTTGCTGCCTCTGGAGCGGTCTCGCCTGGCAAAGATTAGTTTCATCTTCGTGCCAGGGCATGCGGGAGTACAAGGAAATGAGCGGGCTTACAAGCACGCAGGTGAGGCTACTGTGGAGGGCGGACGCGCCATGGACCAGGCTGACATTCTGAATGCTCTACGAGAAGTAAGACTTTTGCGAGAACCAAGTGATGACTGTGAATCTACAACAATGGCCAGACTGCGAGAGCAGCAAATTAAAAGAGGTGTGGCCAAACAAGAACACTACGCAGGAAGCCAAAGAAGATTGATAAACCAACACAGAACTGGCGTCGTTAGCCGCTACACGCTGCGGGATTTGCTGAGGAGGGGATCCGAGCACTTATGGACTGAATGGTTCGATGTGCAATGAGGATGATCTGTCGACTAACTAACTAACTAACAGTGTTGATTATTCCCTGGAGCTGGCTGGTACATAACTACAATCTTCTCCAAGTTGATATTGAGCCCAAAGTTGGCACAGGCATGTGAGAAAGCTGAAACATTATGTTGCATGTCCGCCTCTGAGTTGGCGTATAGAGCGCAATCATCAGCAAACAGGAGCTCTCCTGACGGTGCCGCTGTTAATTTTGGTTGTAGCTTTCAGCCTTCTGAGATTGAATAACTTTCCATCCATACGGTAGTTGATGTCTATTCCAATGTTGTCGTTCTCGAAGGCATTCATCAACATGGCTGAAAACATGAGGCTGAACAGTGTTGGTGTCAGGACACATCCTTGCTTCACTCCATTGGTGACAGGAAAGGGTTCAGACAGTTCACCATTTTCCTGTACTCTTGTCTGCGTGCCGTCATGAAATAGCCGCACTATTTGGACAAACTTTCGTGGACAGCCATATTATGTCATAATCTTCCACAGTCTTTTTCTGCTGACTGCATCAAAAGCCTAGGCAAGGTCAATGAAAGTGGAGAACATTTCGCAGTTCTGTTCCTGACATTTCTCTTGCAGCTGCCTTGCAGCGAAAATCATGTCAACAGTTCCACGTTCGTTTCTGAAGCCACATTGACTCTCAGGAAGAAGACCTTGATCGAGAGGGGCTGTGAGGCGATTGAGAAGAATTCTGGCGAGTATCTTCCCTGCAATTGAAAGCAAGGAGATGCCTCGGTGGTTGTCACAGGATTGGCGGTTTCCTTTACGTTTGTAAAGGTGGACTATTGACGCGTCCTTGAAATCTTGTGGCATGGTCTCGTTCGCCCATATGTTTGTAAAGACTTGGCGAAGCTGCTCTGTTAGGACCGGCCCACCTGCCTTGTATATCTCTGCTGGGATGGAGTCAGGACCAGATGCCTTGCCGCTGGAGAGTTGCTGGATGGCTTTGTTTACTTCCACTATGGTTGGCAGGTCATCAAGTGTCTCATTGGTGGGAACTTGAGGAAGGCAGTTGATGGTTTTATCATCGAAGAAGGAAATTGCATTTAAGATTTTGCTGAAATGCTCTGCCCAGCGTTGAAGGATTTCTTTCTTATCGGTGACCAATGTTCCCCCATCTGCCCTGAGGAGGGGAACTATGCCTGGTGATGAAGGACCATAGACCGCTTTCAGTGAGTCGTAGAAGTATTTCATATCATGTCTGTCAGCAAAGCCTTGAATTTCATCAGCTTTGCTGCTCAGCCAGGAGTCCCGCATGTGCCGAAGTTTCTGCTGCACTACTCTCTGAATGTTCTTGAAAGCATCTTTTTGTGATGTCGACTTTGGGTCATTCAAATGTGCCTTGAGGAGAAGATGTTTCTCGGCCAGCAATTGGTTGATGTCTTCGGAATTTTCATCAAACCAGTCTTTATGCTTTCGTGGGGCTGGACCCAGGATTTCCATAGCAGTGTTGTAAATTATGTCCTTTAGGGCTCTCCATTCTGTTTCTGTATTCTGTTTAGCTGCAGCATTGAGCTTGAGGTTGTCTTCCAGCATATTTTCAAACGACTGCTGCATTTTCTTGTTGTTTAGGCGGGTGACATTTAGCTTTTTTTTGCATTTTCACCCCTTGAGAACGCCGTGGTGGTTTGATGTGAATGTTTATTTTCGAGACAATAAGACGATGGTCTATCCAACATTCGGCACCACACATGGATTTTGTCACTCAAACGTCTTGTCTGTCACTCCTCCTGACGATGACATAGTCAATGAGGTGCCAGTGTTTCGAGCGAGGGTGCATCCACGATGTCCTATTTCTCATGGGGAGACGGAAAATTGTGTTCGTAATCAGGAGATCATGTTCGGCACATGTCTGAAGGAGGCGTAGTCCATTGCTGTTACAATTTCCGACTCCATGCTTTCCAATAATGCCACTCCAAGAGGAGGTGTCCGTGCCTACTCTGGCATTGAAATCCCCAAGGAGTATAAGTTTGTCTCCTTTGGGAACAGATGTTAATACATTGTACAGGTGCTCATAGAACGTGTTCATAGTTGGTGCGTAGACACTCATAATGGTTGCATGCTTCCTTCCATTCAGCAGGGGCAACTTCATGGTCATGAGCCTGTCATTTATAGCCTTTGGAAATCCAGCTAATTTTCCGACCAGGGCCGACTTAATGGCAAATCCCACGCCGGTTTGGCGTCTTTCCTCGCTTTTCCTTCAACTCCAGAAAAATGTGTAGCCGGCACCTATTTCATAGATTTGGCCTTCTTCTGCAAGTCGTGTCTCGCTCAAGGCTGCAATGTCGATGTTGTACCTGCCCAGCTCTCTCCCAATCAGCGCTGTTCGTCTCTCTGGACCCGACGCGCCGTCTCTGTCAAGTAGGGTGCGTACATTCCATGTTCCAATTGTTAAGGGAATATGGTTTACTCTTTTAGCTTTGCTTGTTTTATCTTTGTTTGTATGTCGACCGCAGTTATGGGTACCCACCAACCTCGGCTAGCTGGTTAGGTAGCGATGAAGCAGACAATGTTTAGGGCACCTTTTCTAGCCCCTTCCTCATGCTATGGAGGTGAGCAGTGTGTTCCCATAGAGGGCTGCTCAAGAGGCTGCCGAATCCCACTGCTGCTCCTGTCAGTAGAAGACGACCATATGGCCTGAGCCGCCTGTGTCTGCGACTACGGCTGCCAGCGTACCTACGCCTGCCGCTTCGCCGCTCGCCATCGCCACAGGGCTTGAAGGTGATATGTGACGTTTGATGAAGAATGACTTGCGCGATGACTTGGACTAAATTGAGGAAGAGTTGCGCAATTCGTCGACGTCACTCTCTCGCCTGAGTCCACCTGAGTCCATTGGCAAGACAAGTCGAGACGACTGGAGACGAATACAGGTGCAATGGATGACCAGGGCGCTCTACGTGCCTTGCCGTGCTCAATACGTCCCACAACGCTTTGCAGGTAAACGCCGTCTTGCCCGTTGAATCAGGAATGATTTCTTCCGCTCAGTCTGCCGAATCCTGTCTTCACATGCTGGGTAGGCATACCCTAGTTTACCTCTTGGTTTGACACCAAATCGGATACCCACGCCTGGTTTAGCCAGCCTCTCACAGCTGTTGCCCGGGGGGTGGCCGCTGTCGCATGCTGACAGCTACTAGGAGCCACAGGCACGAGCTGGGTGTCAGGCTTGGACCAGTGGGGGATGGGTCCTGAAAAGGACATGAGAGTCATCCTTACCAAAGGTGCTACCAATGCCTGACACCCCGTACTCCCCAAAGTGATAAACTAAACATTTAGTGCTAAACATAAATAATTAATGCTAAAATTAAATAATTAGTGATAAACGTAATTAATTAGTGCTAAACTTAAATATTTAGTGCTACACTTCAATAATTAGTGCTATACTTCAATAATTAGTGCTACACTTCAATAATTAGTGCTACACTTCAATAATTAGTGCTACACTTCAATAATTAGTGCTATACTTCAATAATTAGTGCTAAACTGAAACATTCACTATCTGGTATCTGTGCTGGATGGAGGGACTGAAATGGTGTGATACAACCAACGTACTTTGGGAGACAGCCAAGACTAAATGCAGCTATTACATATGTGTTGGACAGACGCGGGCACAGCATGTGAGCGTCATTGACAGAAGAGATATGTGATACATGCAGCACCCGAGGAGAGTCGCTGAGATAGATTTGTGTGACACATGGAGCTCACGTGGAGAGTTGTGGGAGATATAGATTTGTGATACATGCAGCACCCGAGGAGAGTCGCGGAGATAGATTTGTGTGACACATGGAGCTCACGTGGAGAGTTGTGGGAGATATAGATTTGTGATACACAGAGCACATGAGCAGAATTGTGAGAGAAAGTCAACGATTGGAATTCTGGAGTAAATTTATTGTGGGTCAAGGCTCCAATGTGATAACAGACATAAGAAGCAAGGTCATGTTTGGCCCGTCTGTTCAATCTCCTGTCTGAAAGTGTGCAGGATTCAAGACCAGAGAATCAACTTAATTGCACTAAGTTGTATCCTATTTGGTTTAGACTCTTTGTGCAGGTCAGCCTGTCGAAATCTTCGCGCAAGGTGCGACCCCAATAGCTTCAGCAACAAACGCCCACGTGTCTCAGAGAAAATTACACTTTTTCAAACAAATTATGGAGCCTCGAACTGAACCCATAATCTCCGGAGCACGACGCAGGTGGCCCTGGAGTGGCCCAGGTGGAACATGTGTTGCCATCACGTTGCTGTCGTGGCGGAATGTGCAGGCAGTGACCAGGTAATCTGTTGATTTAATGTATCAGATATAATACTGTCATCGGCGTAGAGATTAATGGACCTAGTTTCACAAGACCCCGACAAACCAGCTCAATGGTTCGAAGGCATCTGCCAGCAGAATTTACATTTATTTGCATAATGTGAACTTGGAATGTTCAGAAAGCGATGACAAACAACTGACAGGCATACTGTCTAGTAAATCACCACCATCACTTTTGCCGTTAAGCGTCGTGGGGAGGTATAGTTGATGTTCCAGCGCCCAACGGGTGGTACTGAATAGCGTCATTCAATATTTTTCTTTTTCTTTTTTGTTAGCTCGCTTAAACTCAAGCGAAGTCCCTACACAGTATGTATTGTAGAAAGGGACTGAATTTTGCGTGTTGGTTTCCTTTCCCTTTTACCGGTGTCGCTCGCCTTCAGGTGAACCCACTCCTACTTCAGAGGTACTTGAAGGTTCGCTCAGCTGAGAGACACTGGTCTAGAGGCGATCGGCCTCATCCCTCAGTTCAGAGCCATAGGATGCGTATCTGAACCAGTCTTGTAGTAGACTAAGCATCTCACCTAAAGATGGTAGTGAGTGAGTATCGGCCCGGCCCTCACGTCCGGGGGTTAATGGCTTAGAGGCGATCAGCCATATCCCTTAGCAGAAAACTGTGGGATTATGTGTCCGGACTAAGAGTTAGTAGTATCGTGCGCCTGATTTGGGACTTATGACTGCTATCCTCAGTCTACCTGCAGAGCAACAGGGTGTGTCTCTCTTGGTCTGGTTCCTATCCCAAGACCTGTCCGACATGTAGTTGTGTCTTTGATGTCGTGAATACATTGTCTTCTCGCTCTTACTCTTGGTTTCGTTTGACTTGTTTTTGTTTTTTGTTTTAATGTTTGTAGTTGATAGTATTGCAGTCTAGCGAACTAACCAAACTATGTGATTTAAACAAAGTCGCTTAAAAGTCGACAGGGTCGACTTCATTGCACAGGGTTTTATCCCATATGGCTTGGTCTCTTTCCGCAGCACGGAAAGTGTCGCACAAACACGAACTCCGTAGCTTTTAGCGACGACCCACAGGAGTCTCCGAAACATTTAACTCGTAAACCGAAGGACGCGGCCCGGAATCGAACCCACAGCCTTCGGAACACGAGTCAAACGGCTTGACCACTTCGCCACAGAGACTCACTTTGTGATTTTCTGCCGTTCACTATTATATAGCACAAAGTGTTGATCCCACTGTCTGTCTGATGACATCCTTTCATATTCGATCTCGGACAGTTAAGTTGGCAGCTCTACTCAAGCATCTATTACATATCTCACGGGTGTTGATCCCACTGGCTGTCTGATAACATCATTCCGTATTCGGTCTCAGATAGTTAAGTTGGCAGCTCTCCTCAAGCATCTCATCTCACAGATGTTGATTTAGGGTAAATGTGATTTTAATAATAATAAATTTTGACATTGGCAGCACAGAGTTGATGTGGACACACTACTTACTATATGTCGTTTTACGGACATAAGTATATTTGGATGTGTCAGTATGCGTGATGGTTGATATATACGCGCGTTTGCTTTTTTTGACATGTCATTTAGATTTCTTAGTTTATTTTGCCGTCTTATTTGACCATACTTCCTGAATATTTAACTTGTGTCATTTGCTTCAGAGTTGCACTATTTATCAGTTCATTTAGTGGACCAGAAAATCTGATAACTTGTTTTAGCTGTATTTATATTCATATTGTATCTGCTGCTTGTTGAACTCGACTTATTAATATGATTTTCCAGTGTACAATCGTCCCTGTAAATAAGCGGTTTGATCTGTTGTTTCATTTGACGTAATAAGTTCGATGATACAGGCATTGATAATGCACATTGGGAGCAAGTCGCCACTGAACGTGTTGCATGGAGGGCAAATATCAGAAATGGAATAAAGTCAAAGGAGAAAATTATTGCAGAAAAGTCACACACCAAGCGTTTGAGACGTAAGATGGTGCATGATGGTGGAAATGACCACGTGTTCACATGCACCCACTGTGAACGGACATTTACAGCGCAAATTGGCCTTATCAGTCACACTCGCTACCGCCATAGTTAAAAGTTATTATGCCTTTTTAAAGCACAAACTATCGTCTGTCAAGACGGCAAGGTGCCAATGTAATAAGTTCGTAATTGTCTGAATTAGTTTTGTAAAGGTTTGATTATTTGGATATTCTATCTGTGTAGATATTAAATAGCAGAGGAGAGATCACACCTCGCTGTCTCACTCCTGAATTGATTGTGAACACGTCTGATATACCTTCTTGTGTTATTATTGCACGTTGGCTCGATTGGTAAATGGCTATGATGTTGTCTATCAATTGTCCTTGTGACCAGGTGATTCCAGACCGTCAGCAGGCGACTGAGTGCAAACGAATAAGAATATTGAAAGTAGGAACTTGGAATGTAAGAACGATGAGTGGGGATGGGAAATTTGATAATATTAAGAATGAAATGAGAAGATTAAATATTAACCTGTTAGGTGTTCGTGAGACCAGATGGACAGGAATGGGCATTATGACATCTGAGAAATATAGAATAATCTATTCTGATGGAGAGAAACAACAGCGAGCAGTAGCAATTATAATGGATACGGAGAAAGAGCAAAATCGATCAAAGGATATTGGACTGTAGAAACAACAGCGAGGAGTAGCAATTATAATGGATACGGAGAAAGAGCAAAATCGATCAAAGGATATTGGACTGTAGAAACAACAGCGAGGAGTAGCAATTATAATGGATACGGAGAAAGAGCAAAATCGATCACAGGATATTGGACTGTATCAGACAGAGCGTTACTGGTGAAGTTGAGTGGACGACATTTTGATGTCAACGTCATACAAGTTTATGTACCAACAGCAGACAGTAGTGATGACAGCATTGATGAATTGTATAATGATTTAGAGAAAACCTTCAAGAAATGCAATAATTCTGAAGTAAATATCATAAAATGCAAGAATTCTGAAGTAAATATCATAATGGGTGACTTGACTGCCAAAGTTGGAAATCAACAGGACTGATGCATAGTAGGCAAGTATGGACTAGGGGAACAGAATGAAAGAGGTTGCAGACTTGTACAGTGGGCAAAAGAGCATGGTTTGATTATTGGAAACACCTGGTATCAACAGCACCCAAGGAGATTGTGGACATGGAGATCATAAGATCAGAAATCAGATTGATTACATTCTCATCAACAGAAGATTTCGAAATACCTTAGAAGTCGCAAAATCTATACCAAGCGCAGACTGCTGCAACCTCCATAGATTAATCTTAAGCAATTTACATATAAAATTAAAGAAAGTCAAATATTCACGAAGAAACAAACAATTTGATCTACAGGCACTGAAGAGTGAGGAAATAAAAGACAAATTCAACGTTGAGGTAAAGAACAGATTTGATGCATTGTCTGATATGGAAATATTAATTCAAGACGTCAGTGACCAATGGGAAATATTATAGAAATCAATCAACCAAGCTGCAGAAACAACCATTCCAAAAATTAAAGATAATAGGATGCAAGACATGGATGACGGAAGATATCTTAAAACTCTTGGAAGTAAGAAGAAATAATAAATATCTTCTTCTTCTTCTTCAGCGTTCCGAGCCATTGAGGTTCTTTGCTGCAAATACAATCCGTCTCCATTCGTCTCTCTGGTGGACCTTCTCTTGCCAGTCGTTGATTCCAAGTGCTTGCAGGTCTGTACATGTATTATCTCTCCACCGCCTTCTTGGTAAAAATAATAAATATAACAAGGAAAAATATTAAGAGATTCGCATGAAAATTAAGAAGCTATGCAAAGAAGCAAAAGAAACAGGGCTTGGGGAAAATTGCAAGGAAATTGAAAACCAATACAACACCCGGAATAACAAATTAATGCTCACAAGAATTAATGACATCACTAACAAAAGAGCACACATATCAACGGGTTGCCTATAAACCAAAGATGGCAAAATCATAATAGAAAAAGAAAAGATTCTACATGCGTGGTAAGATTATGTGAAAGATCTTTATAATGATACAAGAGAAGAACAATATGATCATCGGAATAATAAGGAAGGACCATTAATTTTGAAGATGGAAGTTCAGAATGCTCTTAAGCATATGTAAACTGTCAAGACTCTGGGTACAGATGACATCACAATAGAAATGATCAATGCCTTAAAATAATATTGAATAGACCAAGTCACCGAACTGCTGAACGCACTAGACGATATTGGAGATATACCTGCTGGATTATGTAATTATATATTTATCGCAATCCCGAAGGTATCAGGAGCCTTGGAATGCGATCGACGTCGAACAGTTAGTATAATGAGCCACATCACGAAGATTCTGCTGAATTTAATCATGCATTATCATGAGTTACGAAGAAAATACAACCCGAAATAGGAGAAGAACAATGTGAGATTGTAGAAGGCAAGGGTACAGTAAATGCTGTGTATATGCTGAGAACAATAACTGAACGTTCTGTAGAAATAAACAAAGATATATATCTTTGCTTTATTGACTACACAAAGGCTTTCGATAAAGTGAGACATGTCGACATGGAAAAGATGTTTGAAGATCTACAAATTGATGGAAAAGACCTTAGACTTGTAAAAACATATATTGGAAACAAACAGCTGCCGTCAGAATTGATATCGATGTAGGTCAATATCAAACTATTAAAAGAGGTGTGAGATAGGGATGCGTAATGTCTGCAGATCTTTTTTGTTCCCTGTACAGTAATAATATTTTCCGAAATATAGAGGATACGGAAGGAATTAACAATGGGGAACGATACATCAATAACATTAGATATGCAGATGATACAGTCTTGATTGCAGACAATGAACAGGACCTGCAAAATGTAGTAGATGCAGTTGTTTCACACAGTGAACAACTACGGTTAGAATGAATATTCAGAAGACACAAATGATGGTCGTCACAGGGAAGAAGGAAATACCACAATGTGATTGACTAGCAAATGGGCATATTCTTAAGCAATTGAATCGGTACAATTACCTTGGAACAGTCATACCATAGGAGATGCCATGAAGAGATTAGAACAAGAATTTCCATTGCGAAGATAGCCTGTTGCAAGATGAAAAACATACTGATCAATAAGAAGATATCAATGGAAGCGAGAAAGAGAGTGTTGGCGTGCTACATAGAACCTGTACTTTTGTATGGATGTGAAGTGTGGACAATGAGTAGTCAAGCTGAAACACATCTAATGGCTGTGGAAATGTGGTTTCTGAGGAAAATCCTTCAAGAAACATATGAAGATCGTAAGCTGATAATTAGACGTAGACAGTGAATATGTTGTGGGCATGTTCTGAGAAGAAATAACTTGGAGACCTTGGTGACAACTGGCATGATCGAAGGGAAGAGACCAAGGGACAGACCAAGAAGTAAATACCTGGTTGGCTTGGCCACGTGGAATGGACGAGACAAGAACGAACACGGGGCTAATCGACGAGTCTGGTGATCGAGTGAGAAAGCAAAACATCACCGCCCACGATTATCGGCAATGCACATTATGGATGTTGAGTGTTGATACAGAAAGTGAATTATGTGTTGTGATGGTGAGTGTTGATACATAGTGTGCATTCTGTTAAGTGATGTTGGGTGTTGATACAGAAAGTGAATTCTGTGTTGTGATGCTGAGTGTTGATACAGAGAGTGAATTCTGTGTTGTGATGTTGTGTGTTGATACAGAGTGTGAATTCTGTGTTGTGATGTTGAGTGTTGATTCAGAGAGTGAATACACTGTTGTGATGTTGATGGTTGACACACACACACACACTCAGACAGAGACACAGAGAGAGAGAGAGAAAGAGAAGAGAGAGAGAGAGAGAGAAAGAGAGAGAGAGAGAGAGAGAGAGAGAGAGAGAGAATCCTAGTCACATGATGTCGGTTGTTTATACAGAGATTGAATTTAGTGACGTAATGTTGATTGCGTCACTAAATTCAATCTCTGTATAAACAACCGTGACGTAATGTTGATTGAAGAAATGAAAGAGGGGAAAAGCTAATAGAATGGGCAAATATCAATGATATGATAATTGGAAACACATGGTTTAAACACCATAAAAGGCGACTGTACACATGGATAAGCCCTGATAAGAAAATACGCAGCCAAATTGACTACATACTAATTAATAACAAATTTAGAAATGCTTTAATTAATGTAAAGACAATGCCTGGTGCTGACTGTAATAGTGATCATGTACCACTATGTGGAAAAATAAAAGTAAGATTAAAGAGAGGGAAAAAATGGTTAAGAACATGAGACTTAATAAAGAGGTTCTGAAAGTAGATAAAGAAATGCAAGAACAATACAGAGTGACTGTGAAAAATAGGTACAATGCAATAACTAAAATACAGAGTATAGATGAACAATGGGAAATGATAAGGGATTCCATTCATCAAACTAGCAAAGAAGTATTACCGGAGAGAGGCAAAATAGCTAAGAAAAAATGGATGAATGAAGATACCTTAAAACTGATGGACAAAAGAAAACAGAGTAAAAATGACAAACAAGAATTCTTCTTCTTCAGCGTTCCGAGCCATTGAGGTTCTTTGCTGCAAATACAATCCGTCTCCATTCGTCTCTCTGGTGGACCTTCTCTTGCCAGTCGTTGATTCCAAGTGCTTGTAGGTCTGTACATGTATTATCTCTCCACCGCCTTCTTGGTCTACCTCGGGGTCTACGGTCATTTATTTCCTGAGTGTAAGCGAGTTTTGTTTCCCTATTATCTTCCATTCTTTCTATATGCCCCAGCCATTGTAGTCTATTAGCCTTCATGATACCAGTGATTAGCGGGGACTTAAACAGATCATAAATGTCTTTGTTACTTCTTCTTTTCCACTCTCCACTTTGTGTATCCCTAATGGGTCCAAAGATGCGTCTTAAAATTTTGTTCTCAAAGGTTTGTAACAAGGCTTCGTCTCCTTTCGTTGTACTCCAGGTTTCAGAGCCATACAGCACAACTGGTCTGATCAGTGTTTTGTATATTGTGATTTTGGTGTTACGAGATAGCGCCTTTGATTTTAGTAGATGTTGTAGTGCATAGTATATCTTATTTCCAGAGTTGATTCTAGTTTGTATTTCTTCCCTTATGATGTTGGAGCAGTTGAAGATCGTACCCAGGTATTTGTATGTTTCCGTTCTTTTAATGGTCATATTATCTATTTGTATGTGGCCAGAGTTTCTAGGGTTGAAGCGTGGGGTTAACATCCCCACCTTTGTAAAAACCTTTCTTTGTTACGAAACAAATACATGAGCCTCGATATCGGACTGACTTATCTGGACAAACAAGAATATGCTAAGATAAATGGGGAGGTGAAAGATAGATGTGGGAGGGCTGGAGAAGGTTGGTTAAACGAGCGGTGCAGAAAAATTGAGTTAGATTCCATTGAAGATGCAGGGGATATGCACAGACGGATCGGTGAGCTTGCAGGAAGAGAGGTAAGAGTAGATGCAGGGTGTTTGAGGTCAGGGACAGGAAAGGTGGTATTGGAGGAGGGTGCTGTAGTGAAGAGGTGGAGTGAGTATATAGGAGAGTTGTATGAGGGAGAAAGGGAAGAGTTGACAGAGGATGGTGGCTTAGAGGGTCCACCTGTTCTGAGGGAGGAGGTCTGTGGCGCTATGAGGCGTGTGAAGAGGGGAGAGGTGGCTTGGCCAGATGAGATCACAAGAGAAGAATTAGAGGTGTTGGGAGAGTTTGGAGTAGATGTGTTAACTAAGGTGTTGAGTGATGTTTGCAGCAGTGGATATTTGCCCAGTGATGTGCTGAGATCTGTATTTATGGCTATATCGGAGGGACCGGGAGCAGTTGATTGTGAAGATTTTCGTACGGTTAACCTTATAAACCATATCACTGGGCTTCTGCTCGGAGTCATAGTGAGAAGAGCGAGAAAGAAAGTAGAAATGGAAACTGGTGGGGAGCGGTGTGGATTTGTGGAGGGAGGGGGCACAAACGGTGCAATTTATACATTACGGACACTGGTAGAAGGGTCGGTAGAGAAACGGAGAGACATGTATTTGTGCTTCGTGGATTATACTGGGGCATTTGATGGGGTGAAACATGATGGGCTGATTGAAGTGTTGGGGGATGTCGACACTGATGGAAGGGATTTGGGAATAATGGGGAGTATTTGCTGGAACCAAGTGGCAGCAATTGAAATGGGAAATGGAGAGGGTAGTTGCGGACAGATGGAGCTGGGAGTGCGACAGGGGTGTGTCTTGTCACCAGATCTTTTCTCCCTGTATAGCGAAATGATAGTGGGAGAGATCAGAGAGATGCCAGGAATGCTGGTTGGAGGTTATAATATAAATAGTATACGCTATGCAGATGACACAGTATTGGTGGCGGATAATTCAACAGACCTACAACAATTATTAGACGTTGTAGTAACAGAGAGTGCAAGGAAAGAACTCTCCTTGAATATCAAGAAAACAGTAACAATGGTAATATCAAAGAAAATGGTGACACCAAAATGTGATATAGAAATAGAAGGGACAATCCTTAACCAAGTGGATAATTTTAGATACCTAGGGGCATTTATAACATCAGATGGAAGATGTACAACAGAGATTAGGAGCAGAATAGGGCAGGCAAGGGCCGCGTTTCAGAAAATGAGGAGTATCTTATGCAATGGGTTACTGTCGCTGAGTGTGAGAGAGAGAGAGTGCTGAGGTGCTGTGTAGAACCAGTATTGCTGCATGGCAGTGAATCTTGGAATGTAAATGAACAAGTTAGGAAGAGGTTGGAAGCAACGGAGATGTGGTTCCTGAGACGAATGTTGCGAATTCCTTGGACTGCCAGAGTAACTAACGACGACTGCCTGAAACAGGCTAACGAAACTAGAACATTATATACAACAATAAGACAGAGACAAACAGCTTTCCTCGGTCATGTGATGAGAGGGGAGGCATTGGAGAACATCGTAGCAACTGGAGAGATCGAGGGGAGGAGAGGCAGAGGTAGACCAAGAGAAGTGATGCTGGATGGAATGAGACGGTGGCATGGAGGAATATCAGCAGCAGAGTTGATCCAGAAAACCAAAGACCGAGATCTATGGAGAGCCATGAACGCCTACGCCTACGATTGTGATTCAGAGATGTAATCCAGCCATGTGTTGTGGCATCTCTGATAGATTGTAGAAAACGTAAACCGTACACATTCCGATTGTTTAAAACCACACAGCTCAAAACGTCTCATTGCTTACCTACTTCAGATACTGGCGATGTACAAAAATGTCAGACAGAATTGCCGTCTGTAGCCTGCTGAAGTGTCTCACATGGCTGGGAGCTGAAGAATTTATACCAACCAGCACTAATATGATTAAGGCATCAACCCCGGATTGCCAGTAAAGTACACCAATGGTGATCCTGTTGTTGAATACATAATTTGGAGAATCACAGGGGGTTGATTCCATTTTCAGAACAGCTGGTAGCCAGGTATGCGGGTAATCTCGTGATCTGTTGAACTATACAACAACGTGTTAGGGAGAGAGAGAGAGTGAGAGAGAGAGAGAAAGAGAGACAGAGAAAGAGACAGAGAAAGAGAGAGCGAGAGAGAGAGAGAGATAGAGAGTGAGAGCGAGCGAGAGAGGGAGTGAGAGAGAGTGAGAGAAAGAAAGAAAGAAAGAAAGAAAGAAAGAAAGAAAGAAAGAAAGAAAGAAAGAAAGAAAGAAAGAAAGAAAGAAAGAAAGAAAGAAAGAAAGAAAGATAGAAAGATAGAAAGTGAGAGAGAGCGAGAGATGGCGAGAAAGAAAACGAACGAACGAACGAACGAACAGACTTTATTTTCAAAGGGTAACAAATTGGGCACGCAGGCCCGTCTTACATTCAGCCCTTCCACTCACTCAGCTTTCTTTCATCAACAGTGCATAGGAAAAAACATTGTCACATGAATTTTGTAAACATAAACACTGCATATTACTATGTTATGAGACACATCCACCACCCACCCACACATCCCCCATTCACTCCAACTCCCCCACCCAACCACACACATAACCCACACACACATACATTCCCCCACCCATCCACCACATCCCTACACCTACACATCTCCCCACCCACATACACCTCTCACCCACCACACGTCCCATCCACCCACACCCCAAGCACACACATATTCAATAACCCACACATCCCCCACCTACATACATCTCCCCAACCACTCACATATCCTCTACCCGTCCCATTACCCACCAACAATCACTCACCCACATATCCTCCTCCACCTACACACCTCCACCCACCCAGCCAAACACACATTCCTCAGCCACACACACATCTCCCCGTCAACTCACATATTCCGCACCTACCCACACACAAATTCCGCACCCACCCACATAATCTCCCATCTCCCCCAGCCCACTCACAGATCCCGAGGCCACATCTACAAACATCCCCACCATCTCCTAACCTGCACACACTCACCCACCCACATATCCTCTACCCACCCACACATCCTCTACCCACCCATCTTCCAACCAAACATCCCTTAACCACACACCCTTACTCATATACAATCACCCACCCACACATCCTCTACCCAACCACACATCCACCCATCCCCCAGCCACACACCCCTTAACCACACACCCCTACCCATATACACACACATCCCCACCCACGCACAATCTCCCCACCCATACACACATCCCTCCCACACATCCCCACCCACCAACACATCCCCCATTCACAAAAACACACCTCCCATCCACGCACACACATCCCACACACACATCCCCAACTCATACACTCATCCCCAGACACACGTACTTATCCCTCAACCACTAACACCCACACATCCCTTACCCACTCATCAACACATACATCTCCTATCTACCCACCCACACTCACACACACCACCCACCCATCTAAGCACACATCCCCACCCTCACACACATCCTTCACCCACCCGAAAACCCAACCACACCTTCACCCACCCACACACACATCATTTATCCACAACCAGCTCCCCTCCCACACAACACCACACCCACACACATCCCAAAGACACATCCCTCACCCACACACACATCTCCCCACACATCTCCTACCCATCCACACATCCCCCAACTACAATCACCATCACTACCCACACATACATCCTCCATCCAGCCACACACCCCCACCCAGCCAGACATATCCCCCACCCACACACACATCTCCAAATCCATCACCCACACCCATCATGCACCCCTCCCCAACCCATATACATCCCCCACACATATCTCACCCACACACACTCCCCACCCATCCACCGAAACATCCCACACCCATACACATCCCTCACCCACACCCCCAACCACCCCCACCTGCACACATCTCCCACCCACCACATATCACCACCCATACATATACCCCACCCATCCCATAACCCATCATCAATCAACCACCAACATATCCTCCTCCACCCACTCACCCACAACCACCTAGCCAAACACACATCCCCACCCACACACACATCTCCCCGCCAACCCATACATCCCGCACGTACCCACACACAAATCCCCCACCCACCCACACAATCCCACCCCGCCCACCCACACACACATCCCCCCATCCTCCAACCTACTATTATGATCAAACTCCCACACTTTACACACACATACAGTGACGATTGTCGTGAGCATTGTCGCAAAATTGTAAAGAAAATGGAGAAAATTTGTACATATACATTTTGTAACTTAAGAGAGAGAGAGAGCAAGAGGGTGAGAGCTAGAGTGGTCGAGAGATAGCGAGCGAGTGAGAGAGAGTGAGAAAGAGCGAGAGAGGGAGCGAGAGAGAGAATGAGTGAGAGAGAGAGTGAGAGAGCGGGAGATAGCGACAGATTGAGAACGTGATATAGAACGAATTAACGAACGAACGGACTTTATTTTCAAAGGGTAACAAGTTGGGCACGCAGGCCCGTCTTACATTCGGCTCTTCCAATCACTCATTTTTCGTTCATTAATAGTGCATAATACATTCACATAGAAAAAAAAATTTCAAGTGAATGTTGTAGACATAAACAATGCATATTCCATGTTATGAGACACAACCTCCACCCACCCAGATAAGCCACACCCATCCACACATCCACCTTCCACCCTTACACCCCCCACACAACCACACACACACCTCCATGAAAAAATTCATTCTCCACCCATCCACCGATCCCCCATCCACACGTCCCACACCCACACACATTCCCCCACCTACACAATCTCCTCATCCACCACACATCCCCCACACACACACGTCACCCACCCGCACACACACACACCACGTCACACATACATGCACCCGGCCACCCATCTCCCACCAACATATACACCCGCGCACATCCCCCACCTACACACACCAACACCCACACACACATACTCCACCCATCCCATAACTCACCAATACTCACTCATACAATATCCTCCACCACCCACCAACACACCCCCAATCACCCAGCCAAACGCACACCCCCCAACCACACATCACCCACCCACACACTCATCTCTCCCTCCCCAACCCACACAACCCAAAATTACCCACACACACATCCCGCACCCACCCAGACATCCCCTTACACACATCCTCCTTACACACATACCCCACCCACACAATCTTCACCACCCACCCAGACTCCCGCACCCACCCATACACACAATCCCCGCCCATCCCCCAAACTAAACACACTCACCCATCCACTCACTCATCCTCCACCCACCCACCCCCAATCACCCATCCCCAACCACACATCTCTTAACCACACATCCCCTCCCCTAACCCCCACCCACTCAATACATCCCACCCACATACACAGATCTCCCCACCCATACACATATCCCGCACACACACACACACACACACACACACATCGCCACCCAGCAATACATCCCCTATTCATAAAAACACACCTCACACCACAAACACATACCTCACCTACACATATCCCCCACCCACACACATCTCCCACACATACATCCCCCACCCATACACTCATGCTTACAGACATCCCCAACTCACGTACTCATCCCTCAACCACTCACACTCACACATCCCGCACCCACCCATCAACACATACATCTACCATCTACCCACCCACATTCACACACCCCAACCACCCAGCTAAATCACATCCCCACCTTCACCCACCCGCAGATCCAACACCCAACAACACCTCCCCACACACCCATACACAATTCCCTCACCCACACATCTCCTTTCCCACACAACACCCTACCCATATACACAATCCCCCACCAACACAAACATCCCCCACACACATCCCCACTAACACATCCCTCAACCACACACACATCTCCCCACACATTTCCCACCCACTCTCACCTACAACACCCTCACCACCCAAAATGCATCATCCACCCATCCACACTTACCCCATCCAAACACACCCCCACTCACACAGACTTAACACCCACCCATACGCGCACCCCCACACCCATCCCCCAAACCATCACACACCCGTCCCCCAACGCACACACATCCCCATACCCCCATACACTCATTCACCCACACATCCCTCACCCACCCGCCCACTCATCCA
Source organism: Cepaea hortensis (assembly GCA_963921405.1). NCBI lineage: Eukaryota > Metazoa > Mollusca > Gastropoda > Stylommatophora > Helicidae > Cepaea > Cepaea hortensis. Next base: position 4,079,258 of record OY992884.1, read on the forward strand.
CACACACATGCCCCCCCCCCCCCTACACAACCCTCTCCCATCAACCCACACACATTTCAAACCATCCACCCAAACACCCCCCCCCCCACCCACACAGAGAAAGAGTGAGAGCGCGAGAGGTAGCGAGAAAGTGAGTGTGAGAGTTTGTGCAAATGATGTAAGTATGTATTCATTTATGTATTAGTGCGTGTGTGTTTATGAATGTGAGTGTGTACGTGTGTCTGCCAGTCTCATAACATGGTAATATGCATTGTTTATGTTTACAAAATCCATTTGACAATGTTATTTGTTTCCTATGTGAATGTAACATGCACAACTGATGAATGACATATGAGTGATTGGAAGCGCCGAATGTAAGACGGGCTTGCGTGCCCAATTTGTTACTCTTTGAATATAAATAACGTCCATTCGTTTCGTTCTCCATGCTTGTAATGCCCAATGCGGCTTTGGCCTGCGCTGTCCATCTGTATGTTGGTGGACCATTGTCTCTTTTGTCAAGAACCACGACTCCATCATTGCGTCACGCGGCGGCTGCCAAACTCCTCAAATATACGATCTACCCAAATTTAGCAAGCCCGTCATCCGGATAAGACCGATCGTGTTCATGGTTAACTCTGCACAACACATGAAGGCGAGATGGCTAGCCGAAATTGTAAAGCCAATACGACAGTCCTTTGATCCAAAGAATACTCAGAGATACATTCGAACTGGTTAACATAAATAACAAACACATGACATCCATGGATATAGCCTCCCTATTCATCAACATTCCATTAGGTGAGACAGTGAAAATAATAAAATTTTAATATTAAGTTGCATGTCCTTCACAGGTCAACCCTAGTATTTTCGCTGTTCGTGATTACTGGGCAAATTTTACGTTAAGTAATTTGCCATTGCTTTCTGAACGACCGGCTCCTATACCTTTCTCGAAAAAACCAGCACCGCTGTGTTTCGAACCCGGGTATACGGGCTCACAAACCGCGTTACAAGCTCTTAGCCATATAGACCAACGATTAAATATAATAAAATAATAAGTTAACGATTTAAAGAGAAACAACTAAACCTAGGCATACCAACACCTATTCTGGAGAGGCTTTATTACTATGTACCGCCAACATACAATTCAATTTTCTAACTAAGTCATACCGCCAAATTAACTGAGTGGCCATGGGGAAGCCTCTTGGTCCTATTCTAGTGGACATCTTCATGGCACATTTAGACCTAATTGGATTGACAAGATACTACACACAGGCGATGAGAGCCTATGGAGGCCAACACACCGCAAATTTCCCGCTTCATCAATTGCTAGGATTGTGTTGGAAAGTGGCCATGTAATTGATAGAGACAGTACGTTTCGCGTGTATTTAACACACAAAATTGTCGCTTGTTAAATTTAGCAGAAGTCATAATGATTAATCTACTTAGGCCAGTTTTGTGCAAACAGAAAGACATGTTAGTCAGTTTAAAATTACCGTGGTAGACAATTGCCATACATGTGTATATTTTAACTTGAAGGATTTATCTAGTCATTATACGTTACGGTGTTTGAATTCTGCAGTATGTACCTGACGAGTTGCAGCGAAATATGCCAGACAATAAATCGTACAGTCTGTTGTTTGTGTCTTCGTTATTCAAACCCCTCATTGTGCCAACGGCTTTAAGCAGAGGAGCGCTATTGGGAGGGTTCACGCCCTATCCTAGTGCGAGGAATTGCAACCTAAAGACTAAATGTCATGGGATGACAGTCCAGGCCCTATGCCTTGGTCGGCGACTGGTCTAGAATGGAAGCTCCAACAGGCGGATATGTCATGCAATGCTTTGCTAATCCACCAGCTTCTGAAGCTGGTCTTGTTTCAGATGTATTTTTGTTACCTTTCCTCTGGAGTAAACTGCCCTGGCCATCCTCACTGTCAACCCTACACAGATTGGAAGACTTGAAAAGGTACAAAACGAAGCCATGCGCATCATTTTGGGCTGCACGAGAGACATCAGCTGTGTAGCAATGAGATACCTCCTTGACTTCCCGACAATGGAACACAGGATCAAGATCTGGAGAGCTCGTGCATACTTAAAAATAAGTGTAGATGAGCAGCAACCTCTACATAACGCTATATTCAGAGAAAAGGGTGACAGGCTAAAGAGGGGCAAATCATGGATGGGTCGGGCGGAAGATGTCGTCAGACAGGTCTGCAGTCTTACCAGTATCAACCCCGGCAAGTAATGGGTGCCGGTGCCTCCAGCTTTTAAGTGCACTTTCTCCTGCATTATCACACTCGACAGACGGTGCACAGAGCAGAACCCTGCCGCTGTCAATGCAGAGGTTAACGCGCTCATCTATGACCACTCAGATAGCCCCGAAGTGCTCATCTATACAGATGGATCTGTTGTAAAGCAGCAGAGAAGTGCGTGAGCATTTACAGCCCGATCAGCGGGCCGAATCGTTCAAGAATCCAGTGGTGCCCACTCTATGACCACGAGCAGCATTACGATGGATGTGATGGCAGTTACACAGGCTTTCATATGGCTGGAATCACAGCATTATACCAACGTGTGTGTACTAAGTGATTCAATGAGCATGATTCAGAAGATCGAAGCTGGATCTGTACGTAGACAGTGGACTGAATCGCTGCGGAAGTCTGTTGTCCGTAAAGTACTTCATGTACTTCACCCATCAGCCAAATCCTTGTACTTCATGTACTTCACCCATCAACCAAGTCCTTGTACTTCATGTACTTCACCCATCAATCAAGTCCTTGTACTTTATGTACTTCACCCATCAACCAAGTCCTTGTACTTCATGTACTTCACCCATCAGCCAAATCCTTGTACTTCATGTACTTCACCCATCAACCAAGTATTTTGTGTACTTCACCCATCAAGGACGTCCTTGTAATTCACCCATCAACCAAGTATTTTGTGTACTTCACCCATCAAGGACGTCCTTGTAATTCATGTACTTCATCTATCAGCACAGTCCACGTACTTCACCCATCATCCAAGTCCTTGTAGTTTACCCATCAGCCAATTCCTTGTATTTTATGTACTCCAGCCATCAGCAAAGTCCTTCTACTTCAACATTCAGCAAAGTCCTTGTACTTCACTCATAAGCTAAGTCCTTGTAATTCACCCATTAGTACTTCACTCATTTGCCCAGTCCTTGTATTTTGATCATCAATCAGGTTCTTGCAGTTCCCCAAACAGTCATGGTACTTCACCCATCAGTCAAGAATCTTCACCCATCAGTAATGGTACTTCACCCATCATTCAAGTCCTTGTACTTCAACCATCAGTCAAGGTGCTTCATTTATCAGCCAAGTCCTTGTTCTTCACCCATGCTGCACGTCTTTGTATTTCATCCATCGGCCAAGTCCTCGCACTTCACCATTCAGTCAAGTCCTTGTAATTCACCCATCCACCAAGTCCTTGTACTTAACACTTCACCAATCAATCAAGTCCTTGTAATTCACCCATCCACCAAGACCTTGTACTTAAAACTTCACCATTCAGTCAAGTCCTTGTAATTCACCCATACACCAAGTCCTTGTACTTAACCCATCAACCACATCCTTGTACTTTACACATCAGCAAAGTCCTTGTACTTCACCCATCAGCAAAGTCCTTGTACTTTACCCATCAGCCAAGTCCGTGTACTTCACCCATCAGCAAAGTCCTTGTACTTCACCCATCAGCAAAGTCCTTGTACTTCACCCATCAGGCGAGTCCTTGTACTTTACCCATCAGCCAAGTCCTTGTACTTCACCCATCAGCCAAGTCCTTGTACTTCACCCATCAGCCAAGTCCTTGTACTTCACCCATCATGCGAGTCCTTGTACTTTACCCATCAACCAAATCCTTGTACTTTACCCATCAGCAAAGTCCTTGTACCTCACCCATCAGGCGAGTCCTTGTACTTTACCCATCAGCCAAGTCCTTGTACTTCACCCATCAGGCGAGTCCTTATAAATTTACTATAACTGTTTGTGTAAGCTGACGTTTTATACGTTGCCCAAAATACACACACCGGATAATGCGGGCAGAGATGCCTGTGCATGCCCCGCCGAGTGTATATGCGAGCTCTTAGACAGCACCTGACAATCGCTGGTAGTTTATCCACCGTCATGCCTGAAGGACACCAACCACGCTATAGGGCCGTTCCAACCTATTTCTTTCACATCGGGGAACCAGTACCATGTCTTCAACTTAGATATGGCCTCATTGTACTCCTGCATTGTAAACAGTGATGGCCTCTCAGCTTTAAATTTATTTCTGAATATACATCAAAACTCAACCATTGTCACTGGCCCAATTTTACGCCTGGCAGAACAAACAACAACAATTCATCTAAACGAACATCCCTTGAAACAAGTGAAGAGTTTCAAGTACCTGGGAAGTATAATATCATCAAATGGCAGATCAGAAGACGAGATCGAAAATAGGTGCAATAAGGCAAATCAACTCATTGGACAAATGGCACCAATACTAAAGAACAAACATGTATCAGTAACTACTAAGAAACCACTTTACAACACAATCTTCCTGCCAACTCTATGCTACCAATGCCAAACCTGAACAATGACAGAAAAAGAGAAAACAAAATCACAACAACAGAAATGAGATTCCTGAGAAGAATACTCAACTTATCAAGAAGAGATAAGATCAGAAATGAAGAAATCAGGACTAAAGTGGGCGTTAAAGCAGCACTAGATTTTATTAGAAAGCAGCAAGTCAAATGGTTTGGCTATACAAGTAGGTTACCAGTCAACAGCATACCACAACAAGCAATGATGTACAGACCAGATGCAAACAGAGGAGGAGGCCGACCACATAAACTTTGGACGGAGGGAATAGCAGAGCCCCATGGGAATATCGATATATGAAGCCCATAATCGGGCACTCTCACGAAGTTTATACTTCACCTCGACACCGCAAGGTACAAGAGGAACATGATGAGATGAGATGAGATGAGAACTGGTTCTCAATCTCAAATTATTTGAATTTAAGGGTCAGTATTTCAGTCAATTCAGTGGGATCGTCATGGGAACTACAGAAGACCGTAGCTATGCCTGCCAATTCATGGGCCATCTTGAGCATCATATATGGCCACAATATAATGGCAGAGTCCCTGAACATGGGGTACATGAAGTCCACTAACGGGCACACTCTCGCTGTTTTTGCTTCACCTTCACACCGAAGGTACACGAGGAACAAGATAAGATGCGATGATTGTGTTTTCTTAGTTCAGTGGTGTCTGTATCTGCACAGACTGTAGTACACTATCATAGTCCCAGTCCTGCAGATAATCACAACCAAGCCGAATCACTTGAGGCATTTTTGTATCTGCAGTGTCTACATCTGCCTTCTCGCACTCTCTCCACACCTGACGTCTCTCTCTCTCCACACGCACCATCTCTCTCTTCACACCTGCCATTCAGTTTATCTCTCCACACCTGCCATTTCTCTCTCCACACCTGCCATTTCTCTCTCCACACCTGCCATTTCTCTCTCCACACCTGCCATTTCTCTCTTCACACATGCCATTTCCACGTTTTTACACCATCATTAAATACAACTAAGACCAGATACGCCAGATGGCATGTGCCATCATTAAATGCAACTTAGACCGAATGTGCCAGATGCCATGTGCCAGATGCCATGTGCCATCTTTAAATACAACTGACGCCTCATGAACCCCACTGTTGACCTGGTCGAGACGAAGTCAATCCTGACCTACATAGCTGTGACTGGGATACCGCTCCAACATTCCGTCCTGAGTCGTGGACTTCGTGAGTACACTGCGCTCATACTTAATAACTGACAGGAGCAGATTGTGGTATACATGCAATATCAGCTCTGTAGCATATTATGTGACGACACTTCATAGATATGTCTACTATTTCACATGTATCAGAAATGTGCTATACATCTGTATGCTTAGTGAACCTGCATTTCTGATAACTTTAGTTGTAGCCGTATTTATACTCATAGTAAATCTGCTGCATGTTAAACTCAGCTTATTAATTTTATTTTGCAGTCTGCTCTCGTCGTTATGAAACATTCACTGATCGTCTGCAAATATAATTTCATGTATTGCGCGTGGATCTGTTGTTTCGTCGAGAGTAAAGAGTTCACAACTTTCTAAATCTTGTTCTGTCAAGGCTTGCTTCTTTGGATATTTTGTCAATGTAGATATTAAATATCAGAGGAGAGAGCACACATCCCAGTCTCACTCCTGTGTTGACGGCAAACATATGTGATATAGTATTAATTAATGGTGGTAATAACTGGCTAGCACCTTGCCGACTTGGCAGACGGTAGTTTGGTACATTGTGCATTGAAAAGGCATAATAACTACAACCCGCGGTGAATAACTGTTATAATTTATTCACTCATATAGTATAAATAAGTAATAGTTCTGCAGTATGCGGGTGGCCAGGTGCAGCTAACAGTAATCAAGAGATATTCATATTTGCCATCATTGTTTGTGTGTGAAATGGTCCGTGCCGGTGTCCTGACGCATATGTGTGACGTGAGAGCACCGTCACGTGGTGTAAGCCTGACTGCAGGCAAGAATAGGTGACTGTGACGTGACTGTGCCATGACGGGTGGTTAACCTGACTGCAAGAATGGATGGTTGTGACGTGACAGCGCGATGGCATGTTGTAGGCCTGACTGTAAGAATGGGTGACTGTGACTTGATAGCGCCATGACATGTGGTAGGCCTGACTGTAACGATGGGTGGCTGTGACTTGATAGCGCCATGACATGTGGTAGTCCTGACTGTAACGATGGGTGGCTGTGACTTGATAGCGCCATGACATGTGGTAGTCCTGACTGTAACGATGGGTGGCTGTGACTTGATAGCGCCATGACATGTGGTAGTCCTGACTAACGATGGGTGGCTGTGACTTGATAGCGCCATGACATGTGGTAGTCCTGACTGTAAGAATGGGTGGCTGTGACTTGATAGCGCCATGACATGTGGTAGTCCTGACTATAACGATGGGTGGCTGTGACTTGATAGCGCCATGACATGTGGTAGTCCTGACTGTAAGAATGGGTGGCTGTGACTTGATAGCGCCATGATATGTGGTAGTCCTGACTGTAACGATGGGTGGCTGTGACTTGATAGCGCCATGACATGTGGTAGTCCTGACTGTAAGAATGGGTGGCTGTGACTTGATAGCGCCATGACATGTGGTAGTCCTGACTGTAACGATGGGTGGCTGTGACTTGATAGCGCCATGACATGTGGTAGTCCTGACTGTAAGAATGGGTGGCTGTGACTTGATAGCGCCATGACATGTGGTAGTCCTGACTGTAAGAATGTGTGGCTGTGACTTGATAGCGCCATGACATGTGGTAGGCCTGACTGTAACGATGGATGGCTGTGACTTGATAGCGCCATGACATGTGGTAGTCCGACTGTAAGAATGGGTGGCTGTGACTTGATAGCGCCATGACATGTGGTAGGCCTGACTGTAACGATGGGTGGCTGTGACTTGATAGCGCCATGACATGTGGTAGTCCTGACTGTAAGAATGGGTGACTGTGACTTGATAGCGCCATGACATGTGGTAGGCCTGACTGTAACGATGGGTGGCTGTGACTTGATAGCGCCATGACATGTGCTAGTCCTGACTGTTAGAACGGGTGACTGTGACTTGATAGCGCCATGACATGTGCTAGTCCTGACTGTTAGAATGGGTGGCTGTGACGTGACAGCGCCATGACATGTGGTAGTCCTGACTGTAACGATGGGTGGCTGTGACTTGATAGCGCCATGACATGTGGTAGTCCTGACTGTAAGAATGAGTGGCTGAGACTTGATAGCGCCATGACATGTGCTAGTCCTGACTGCAAGAATGGATGGTTGTGACGTGACAGCGCCATGGCATGTTGTAGGCCTGACTGCAGGCAAGAATGGGTGGTTGTGACTTGACAGTGCCATGATGTGTGGTAGGCCTGGCTGTAAGGATGGGTGGCTGTGACGTGACAGCGCCATGACATGTGGTAGGCCTGACTGCAGGCAAGAATGGGTGGCTGAGACTTGCTAGCGCCATGACATATGGTAGGCCTGACTGTAAGAATGATTGGCTGTGACTTGATAGCGCCATGACATGAGGTAGTCCTGACTGTAAGAATGGGTGGCTGTGACTTGATAGCGCCATGACATGTGGTAGTCCTGACTGTAAGAATGGGTGGCTGTGACTTGATAGCGCCATGCCATGTGGCAGGCCTGACTGCAGGCAAGAATGGGTGGCTGTGACTTGATAGCGCCATGACATGTGGTAGTCCTGACTGTAAGAATGGGTGGCTGTGACTTGATAGCGCCATGACATGTGGTAGTCCTGACTGTAAGAATGGGTGGCTGTGACTTGATAGCGCCATGACATGAGGTAGTCCTGACTGTAAGAATGGGTGGCTGTGACTTGATAGCGCCATGACATGTGGTAGTCCTGACTGTAAGAATGGGTGGCTGTGACTTGATAGCGCCATGACATGTGGCAGGCCTGACTGCAGGCAAGAATGGGTGGCTGTGACTTGATAGCGCCATGACATGTGGCAGGCTTGACTGCAGGCTAGAATGAGTGGCTGCGACTTGATAGCGCCATGACATGTGGCAGGCTTGACTGCAGGCTAGAATGAGTGGCTGCGACTTGATAGCGCCATGACATGTGGCAGGCCTGACTGCAGTCTAGAATGAGTGGCTGCGACTTGTCAACACCAGCATCTTTCAACTGATTGTTGATTCCTTGGCAAGTTTACGCTCAGTAGTTTGCCATTGCTTTCTGAGCGGCCGGCTCACATACCCCATAAGTAACCGACGCGATTCGAACCACTGCTGATTCTCACCGTCGTCACGTTACTTACGAGAGTATTCGAAATTACGGAGAAACGTAGCTAACATCTAGGCCAGGGAGCCGGCCAGTACAAGACAGATTCGTAATATATAGCAACCGGCTGTCGTGGATGCAAACATGAAAACATAAATTCGGCCAATTGTAGATAGAAAATTCACCAGTAAGGCGACTGCCCAACGACTGACCCCTAATGACATCCCTAAAGTACGCAAGCCTGGGGTTCCACTGAGACTTATCTATGGTCAATTCTGTTTACACTGAAAAGATGTGGCTTCTCACAACTCTCAAACTATCAGAGCCACAATTATGCTACACTTTACTACTCAACACAGGAAGGCGGGATGTCTTGTCACAACTCTCAAACCGCAGAGCCATAATAATGCTACTTTAATATTCAACGATTCCTGTGTACTTCTCCAACTATTGGGATCTACGATCAATCTTAAACACAACCATATGTCCTACAGAACATTGGCTTTCCTTGCGCAGATGGTGGTCCGATGGAAGAAATAGCAAGCGAAGGTAAGGTAGCGATAGACAGTCTAAAAACTGCTACTACTGTGCACATCTAATATTACATTCACATAGCTATTCATCATACTCAACACATGTTCACTTAGATCAGTGGTTTATCACTGTAACATATAATCATCGGTTATAATTCCCTCCTCGCAGGCTCATTATACCCAAACCACCTGTGCTATTTGTATATTTGCAATGTTCACAATTGACATCTCTCTCGAACCCCCCTCCCCCCCTCCCCCCCCCCACACACACACAACCCAAGACTAACAGGAGAAGGGGCGACGGCGAGTTTCTGGCGCCGAAAAATAACCAGTATGCTCTAGATGTGTATGCACGTACATGCATGCGCAGACACGTGTGTGCGTGTGTACACATCTACACTCGAGTGAGACCACAGTCTGCTCTAGCAAAGAAAGGTGCTGAAGATGGAGGCAACCAGCCAGGAGGCGCACCACAGAAATCAGGATGCCACGCAATTACGCAATATGAAATATGTCGACTACTGTTAAATGTTATGGTTCTCGCCCTGCTATGGACCCCCAGGCAGGTGCAGTGCCGGGCCCTATGTCTCGAAAGGGTCCAACCACAACGTCTGGAGTTCCCTCTCAGATGTCCTTGGAGCCAGGGGACATAAGAATAGGACGGCTGGCCATACTAAACAATGACTTAAAATAATGCACTGGAATGGGGAGAGAGTCAGCAACAACAACAACAAAATAGAATTAGAAAACATCCTGCACCAAGAAAAAGTAAGCATATGTTGCTTGCAAGAAACTCACCTCAACGAAAATATAGCCTTCAAAATCAGAGGCTACCCGTGTCACCGATCTGACCGAAAGGACAGGCGAAAAGGTGGGATACCGACCCTTGTAAAAAATAACATCACTGCTTCCCAAATCGAAGTCTACATGCAAGGGGCTGAGTATCAGACACTTAAACTTAAGACAGGCAATACAGACCTACATCTGATCAATTACTACTGTCCAAGTGACCGCCCACAGGCACTGGACACACTACCATTAAAAGAAAACATGATTGTGTGTGGCGATTTCAACAGCAACTCGCAGAGCTGGGGGTATGATCACATGGACCAGAGAGGAGATAGACTGGAAGACTGGCAGAATGAGAATAGATTTACACACTACAACTACACCTGACCTGGCTTTTTATTCACCAGACCTGGAGTGGAACATTACACTAATTGTTGGGAAACAACTTGGTGGCAGTGACCATCGGTCAGTCTTTCTAACCGTAGAAAGTTAGTTAGTTAGTTAGTTAGTCGACAGATCATCCTCATTGCACATGGAACCATTCAGTCCATAAGTGCTCGGATCCCCTCCTCAACAAATCCCGCAGCGTGTAGCGGCTAACGACGCCAGTTCTGTGTTGGTTTATCAATATTCTTTGGCTTCCTGCGTAGTGTTCTTGTTTGGCCACCCCTCTTTTAATTTGCTGTTCTCGCAGTCTGGCCATGGTTGTAGATTCACAGTCATCACTTGGTTCTCGCAAAAATCTTACTTCTCGTAGAGCATTCAGAATGTCTGCCTGGTCCGCCCTCCACAGTAGCCTCACCTGCGAGCTTGTCAGCCCGCTCATTTCCTTGTACTCCCGCATGCCCTGGCACGAAGATGAAACTAATCTTTGCTAGCCGAGACCGCTCCAGAGGCAGCAACCATTCTCTTCGGATCGACCCCTCCTCTATCCTCTTGATCATGTTCATTGAGTCGCTAAGGAAACAAGCCCCAGTGAATGTCTGTGTCTCGAGCCATGTTATTGATTTACTTACTGCCAACTAACCGTAGAAAATGAGCTTATAAGTGAAAGCAGCACCCTCTCGAGGTGGAACTACAAGAAAGCAGACTGGGCAATGTACAAGAATCGCACCAGCATACTGGTTAGAAACCTGAACACTGAGAAAGACATAAATAAAGTAGTTGAAGAGTTTGGGAAATGCATACTGCAGGCAGCGAGAGAAACGGTACCAAGAGGAGTACGTAAACAATATAAACCCTACTGGAGTAGTGAACTTGAACAGTTGGATAACGATGTGGAATTGTGTAGAAAGCCAGCACAGGCCACACCCAGCCAAGAGCACCACAATTAATTCTAGCACGCAAAAGCCAAATTTCAAAGGGCCAAGCTGCAGGCTAGACGGAAAAGCTGGTAGGAGAAAACAAAGTCTCTGAACTTTGAAAGAGACACAAGAAATTGTGGAAGCTTATAAAACAACTTAACGATAAGGGCACAGGGAGAAACTCAAAAATTGCACTACATAAAGATGGAAACATCTTAACAAGAAAGCAAGCAGCTGACCATTTTGAGGACTCATTCGCACAAGGTAACAATATAAAGATTAGTCCAGAGAAACAACAAAAGATTTGAGAGAAACGACAACATACAGGACAGAAGGAAATAGTACATGAGGTTCTGGAGGCACCCATCACAATTAGCGAACTGGAGCTAGCCATATCAAAACTTAAAATGAGAAAGTCACCAGGAGCTGATGGTATCTGCAATGAAATGATCAGGAACCTAGGAACAGAGGCCAAAGCAAAGCTGTTGCAGATCTTCAATAACAGCTGGACCTTAGGCAGTGTTCCACAAGCCTGGAGAGAAGCAATCATGACACCCCTTCTAAAATCAGGGAAATATGGTTCCATTGCCTCTAGCTACAGACCAATTAGCCTCACCAGCTGTCTCTGCAAAACACTGGAGCGCATCATCAATCACAGACTGCAGTGGTACAATGAAAGTAAAAACATCCTTGTGCCACAGCAGGCTAGCTTTAGGCAGTGATACTCTACGGAATATCAGACAACCTACCTCTCTCAAGAAATTGAGGATGAATTCCAAGAGAAGAAGCTGGTACTTGCGGCAAGGATAGATCTGAAGAAAGCCTTTGACAAAGTCTGAAAAGAAGGTCTGATGAAGAAACTGAGAAACTGCAAAGTCAATGGAAGCATTTACAAATGGGTGAAAGTATACTTACACAACAGAAGAGCCCGAGTACAGATAGACGGACTCAAGAGCAAGAAAGTACTTCTGCGTCACGGTGTTCCCCAGGGCGGAGTCTTGTCCTCCACACTTTTTCTAATCTTCATCAATGATCTTGTTGCTAATCTACCGCATGGAATTAAAGTGGCAATGTACGCCGATGACCTGGTTTTATGGAGCACAAATGAACATGCATCAGTGGCCACCAAATTGCTACAAAGAGCTGTAGATACATTTGCTGCATGGGCAAATAGATGGTGTTAGCATAAACACTGACAAGTGCAGCACCACTCCATTTACCTTCTCTTCAAACCAAAAGGCAGATATCATCCAGATAAATGGAACACCCCTAAGAGAAGATAAAGAACCAACATACCTTGGAGTAACATTTGATGGCAGGCTGACATGGAGAAAGCACATCAACAAAGCAGTAGCAAAAGCCAGAAGGAAAATAGCCATCCTGAGAAAGCTAAATGGAACCACATGGGGAGCCAGTGGGAAAGTACTTAGCAAAGTTTACCAACCGAGCATACGACCACACCTGGAATATGGGTCAACTGCGTGGTGTTCAGCATCAAAAACCACACTACAAGAGCTGGACAAGGTGCAAAATCAAGCACTTAGAGTCACCACAGGAGGGATGAGATCAACCCCTATAGTGGAAATGGAGAAGATGGGGAGGACACAAGCACTCAGTGAGCGCAGAGATACGAAAACGCTAATACAAGCAGAAAAGTTCCTCAGCTTGCCAGGCCACCCTATGAAGAACAAATTTGAAAACCTAGCTATGGGGCGGTTGAAAAGAAGTAGTTTTATTCACCAGGCCAAACGACTCTGCAGAGAAAACACCGATCTGCCCACAGTGGGCATCCCCCTAACAACTATTCCAGAGCGAACTCCATGGAAAGATGAGCATAGATGTCATATATTTTTGAAGGGAGTGGGAGATCACTGTAGTGCATGTCCCATTTCTAACAAAAGAAGTAGAGCCCCATCCTCTTCTATCTTCAATAACCCCAGAATATGAACCTTGAGTTATCTGCAAGCCTCGTTCTATTAAGTATGTCTAGGAGATATAGATTATGGCCTTGGTGAGAATGGTAATTACTAAGTGGGAATCTGCCCCTTCTCCAATGATTCTTATAGCTCTGGAGCCCCCTTTTATTGGTTATCAAATCTGAGGAAAGTCTGGAGAATTTTCTCAGCCTGATTTAGATGAAGAAAACATGGATATTGAGCAGTTGATAGATCTAGAGTCTTCTCTCCCCCATTTTAGTAAGTCATTATGAGTGGATTTAATGTTAAACAATCAAACACATAATCAATCACATTAGATTCTGACAACATGATGTACAAAGAAGCTGCTGACTCACAGATAGGTTTGAACTGATAAATTAACAGAAGGTCAATTCATGTTAATCATTTATTGACTGGGCCTGAGCCTTCTGGCCAGTACATACATCTCTATTGTGATTTACACAAGATATTAGAAAAGTTGCATATTGGACCAGTGTCACACTGACCATCAATAAACAAGCATCAATACACGAGAGGTCAACAAGTGTGAAAACATAGTAAACATTTTGATGTTGTACATGTTAAGTGTGATGGTAATTCAACAATTAAATATCAGTTTCCTGAAATTGGGTGTGGTGTGTACCAATTAGAAAGGTAACCTGGTGACTGGAAGATTAGGTAAGCCAGGGTCCATTGACTGATGGATCCACTTCAGGGCTGCCCGTATAGCTCCTCTGAAGGCCTCCCCATACTCTGCTCATGGCCAAGTCATTCTCCATCTCACTTGTGGTTCATCTCTTTCTCTCGGCTTCCCTCTCTCAGGTCTGATTTAGGTGGTTAGTTTGCTGATGTGTTGGGTGGTTGTTGGTATGTAGCCACCAAGAATCACTGATGAATATTCACATAAATATATACATTCCTACCAATACAATATTCTAGAAGTAGGTCGGAAGAAATCTAAATTCCTGAAGTAGGAACTAGTTCCCCTCCCCTCCTTTTTTTCTCTAAGCTAGTGTTGGGTTAATTTGGGGTGGTCAGAGTTTATCACACTGTGTACGCCTTGTATCAACTGGTTCCTGCTGTATGTAAGTTCTCATTTGACCTGGGGTCAGTGAACGTGTACAGTAAGACAGTGACAAGAGTGAGAATATGTCAAGATGCAGGTAAATAAATGACATACATTTATAACATTTCTTCCACTCAATGGTGTTTATCGCGTGTATAAATAATTCTCTGTGTTTTCCCAATTAACTTCTTCTTCTTCTGTCTAATAACTCTCTCCCATTATCTGTTGTTGTTGTGTTGAGTGGTGGGTTGTGTGGTGATGAGTGGTGTTGAGTAGTGTTGTGTTTTAAGTTATGTTGAGTAATGAGTTAAGTTCACTTCGTGTGATGGAGTTCCGCGAAGCACAACTTTCTCATGTAATGCAGTTCATGTGTGCCCTTATCTAATTAAAATTTGACAAAAATATAAATATTTATTCCGTCAAACCCTATTGATTCAATAGATGAAGGAGAAAGGAAAGATTGATTTCTCTTTCAGCTTTCTAGATTGTAAATAGGCATTGATAAGTCTGTTTTAGAACAAGGCACTTGTTCTAGTACACGAACTGTCATTTTAGCTGTAGATAGTGATAGCATCTTTAACAATGTTTCTGACAAAATGCACAAGATTGCTTTCGAATCATCACTTCTCACAGTTGTTTAGAATAGAATGTAGTAGTATAATGCACTTCTTAAAGTTAATAATTATCTCTAAGAATATCAGAGATTGCAGTTTCATCGAAGAGAGTATTGGAGTGTCATTTTGCCCGGGAACGGCTCTGCGTCGTTAGAATCTACAGTCGAGCATTTTTACATTTCAGAGGTTTTAATTAATAATAATACATTTCAATTGACATTACAAACACGGGTTACCATTACTTGATACTTGATACATCGGGTTCTTAGTCTAATCTCGGGAATCACAAGCTTACCTCAGATCTAGACACCCCGCAATTCCATGTTTGAAAATTTGGTCACACCAGCTTCTCACATCTATTCATCAGGCTGGTTGCAGGAAAAAGTGCGGGCTTACCAGATTCTGATGAGATATTAACATATGCAAATCCGGCGTTGGCGCGAAAGCGGGTCACATGTCTCCTCCTATCCAATGGGTTTCCGAGCTTTGTCTGATGAAATCTTTCTAAGAATCCACGTCATCTGTCACTTATGCAGTTCCAGTTTCGATGTTAAGTTTTAAGTCCTAGTCTCCGTTTGCGGTTGTGAAGTCAATTGTTTTATTATTTCCTCTTCTTGGCTTGCGGTCTTGGTAACTGAATAATGGTGGTTAGCGTTATGCCACAATAGACTATCATTACAAATCCAGACAAAAGTGAGGGGAATATTTGACAAGGAAGAACAGAACAGTGTGCAGCGCAGAACAGCTACTCTCAGCTTCCGTGATGAAGAATACCTAAAGGACCTCTGGATCCGAGTCTACACAGGTGGGTCGGCACAAAATGGTGTTCGAAATGGAGGAGCGGGAGTGTACATAGAATACACAAATAATACTAGGGACACAGCCAGAGTACCGACAGGAAAGAACTGCCATAACTATGATGCTGAAATTGAGGCAATCAAGATAGCAGCAGCGAAATTACTAAATACCAGCAATGGTACACAACCTGTGGTGCTACTGACAAATGCAAAATCAGTACTCGATGCGCTCCTGTCTGGGAAATTGCCAGTACTAAGGACACTACTTTCTGAACTTAGCAGTCAGCATAAGGTCACCATACAGTGGATACCATCCCACTGTGGAGTACCCGAAAACGACAGAGCTGATCAGTTGGCTAAGGAAGGAGCCAAAGAAGAACAGCCTGATGTGCCTGGTACATACCACCAAAAGAAAAGAATGATCAAATCAGTCAGAAAGCCACCAAAACCTGCTCAAGATGACTACAACGTTATGGACAGACCAGAACAGTCATTATTCTGCGACTCAGAACAGGGCACAATAGATTACGCAACCACATGTATACAAAATTCAAGATTAGTGAATCAGCCATGTGCAAATGTGGATTGGCGTCGCAGACAGCAGAGCACATACTCCAAGACTGCCCAAAATATAACATATCTAGGCAAACCTTCTGGCCTAGAAAGACGACAGTGGAAGATAAACTCTATGGACCACTGTGTGAACTGAAAAAGACAGTTCAATTCATACAAGAGACAACATTGCAGATATAGACATATTACAAGCGAACGAAAGAAGAAGAAGAAGAAGAAGAAGAAGAAGAAGAAGAAGAAGAAGAAGAAGAAGAAGAAGAAGAAGAAGAAGAAGAAGAAGAAGAAGAAGAAGAAGAAGAAGAAGAAGAAGAAGAATATATATATTGACCCTATATTGACCTGATTGAGAGGAGGAGTGTAACAAGATCGCCTTGGGTAGTGAGAGTGAACCACACCCGAGGTGTCTCTAGCACTCCCGTGTATTCTAACCCCAGGGGTTGGATAGGCAGATACACATTTTTACTCTGTGGTTGATCTCATATTAGTTAATTATGTCTACAAGCCCCTCCAGATTCTAGACCCCCACTAACTACCTACTCCTGTGGACCAATGAACACTTAGGCATCGTCCGAGACCACACTCAATCATTATACAAAGAGCAAGTCAACTTACATAAAGTTTATTCTACCCTTGAGAATATAGAACTGAAATGAACATCCTGATAGAATAATCTATTTACACAGATAGAGGATAGAGTAGAGACAGAATCAGAGATATGGTTGTCGTCATCAGGTTGAGAAGTAGATTGGATGCAGATGTCCCGTCCAGTCGGTCCGCCACTCACCCGGCTTCCTTCCAGTGAGATGACTAGAACCTTGGAGACCAATCTGTCCCCAGAGCGTGGATCCACAACAATAAAGTCACCGCTGGACCTCACTCAACTGGACCAACTGCATCTTTATCACACCTACTAAGTCACTGTTAATACATAGTTCTCTATCAACACTGGCTGGGAGACAATCCTCCTGGATGTGACTCCAAGTATTCGTGACTTCGATGAACCTAAGTAGTCACTGACCAATCTAATGGTCCCTCAGTAGTACATTACCCGTGGTTGGATAATAAATCTATTGACCAATTCAATGGTCCCGTACTCACAACACAGTAACACTGGTTGTAGAATAAGTCACTGACCAATTCAATGGTCCCGTAATCATAACACATTAACACTGCTTGAAGAATCAGATACGGCAACTGATATGTCACTGAGTCCTACACGAACACAGTTCAAATTCTTCATACTCTTTCAGTACACTATTAGAATCAGACATTTACTTTCAAGGAAAACAATTCAGGTTGGACTATAATTTATTGTCCCTTCCACCTGGTAACACTTGCCACAAGTTATCATCAATAGCTGGTGTAGTTCTTCTCAAGACCTGCCACCAAAGCTGTCATAGAACCATTCAAGTGTCTAAATCTCGTTTTTCCGCGTTTAGGCGGAACCACTGTAATAATATACGGTCAGGTGTTTCCTTTCTTTGAGCATGATTGCTCAAATTGCTGAAATGTTCCTGGCTGAAATAGAGTTTCTTCTAATGCAGAAAAACAACACAAACCATCATGTCCCACACGTGCACCTTCAGGGCACCTAAATCACTGGATGCAAACCTTCACGCATGATGAATCATACTGGGTACATGAGTCTGGCGTAATAAGTAAAGAATTGGACCCTTCGCTGTGTTACACGAAGTGGTTTCCTGCCAACAACAATTAGAGTTGACTGGTTCCTCAACAGACAAACTCCTGAAAAGGAATAGCGACCGGTGAGAGTATACTGGCCCAAACATTAGTCCACATGCATCCTACCAATGACTACTCAACCCTCAGTCATGCTATTTAGTTATGCATATAACTAAAGCATTATCTCTATATGGAGAGTAGTGAAGCATGGGTTCGTTAATGTCAGCTGGCCTCACAGAACAGCCCGTCAAACAGAGCAAGAAATCAGAATGACGAGTCTGATCGTAGGTCTGACCTATTCCTAATCATCTACCAGTCGTCGCTAACATCACTAGTGATAGAAGGCTGTTATCATAGTTCTAAATTAATCGAACTAAACATTAAGGTAAAGAGTCCCTGGACTCGTTCCTTACATTATCAATGTTCATTAGTAAACATAATACTGATCAATATACCATCCCTCGGGATATAGGAATAGTACATGATCACATCCAATATGTACACATGCCTGTTTGCTGGTGGGACCACCTGCCCACGCCATAGCAAACTCTTCTTATCAGACGCCTCCTTAGAGTCAAGAAGCCTTCTTGATAATACATGTTCCCCACATGTTCCAAGGGTGATGTTCCAGTTCAGCCCTCCCAAGTGGTTTAGCCTTGTCCTGGATCGAACTTCATCGTTGGCCTGGTCTGCCAACCTATACTTTCATAACTTGCTTTCAAATCCCCCATATCCTATACGTCCCCTGTCTCATACAACCTCCTTGCATCTTTCCATACTTCCAGCACCTTAGCATTCACTCGCACTAGCGCCAGTATGAAAGAACAGGATAGCTAAGACAAGAATTCAGAACGCATATGTACATCGCGACGGCACGCATTGTTATCACCCGTCTACCTATTCGGCGTTCGGAATTACTCCAGGAAGTATCACATGCCATGACCTAATATATATACACAATGCCACATCATATATATATATATATATATATATATATATATATATATATATATATATATATATATATATATATATATATATATATATATATATCAATGCAGACTTACCTTCACACAGAAATCCCGTGTTCCACACAATGAATTCACTATTAAGTTACTACACAATAGTTACATCATTCCTGGTGGCACAGAACTAAGTTCTTTCTTTACTTAATAACTAAGCACAATTTTGTCTGAATCTCCACCTAGCAACTTACCTGGTTTTCTAACCGTTCTCCTTGCTTCAGCAACTGCCTGACCTAAATCTAGGTTTCTATCAGGCACAAGTAACTAGGTTCTATTCTGACACCGCAACCTAATAGATGCAACGATTTGCGATACACGGTAAATATAATTTAAACCCAAATCGCCCACATCGCATGCCTGCGTTCCCAACAGCTGATTCGCGAACACACGTTGGTAAACAAACACACAACCTAGCCGTCAGCAGCGTTATCGATCGGTTTGCTAATTATCTATGCAAGGACATCCGCATAGGTAATGAGGTTAGAACGATGGCGTTTTGTACACAATTACAAAGTTAAAGGACTTAACCAAATAAGTACCTGAAACTTCAGAACCAGACTCCAGTCAGCTTTCAGAACTGTTCAAGGGCTCCTCAGCCTCCTTTCTATAACAGTCAGCCGATACATGGGTGAGGTGAGACGCAACACAAAATGGCTCAACAGAGGTCTGCGTCTGCTCTCTTCGAGCAAAATGAAGTGAATGAATAGTTTAGCCAATTTCCCCACTCGTGCCAACTCAATGCGCACGAGGAGCTAGTGCTTCTTGGGAAAAGACACTTCCTCGGGAAACAGTCATTCTCCGCCTAGAGTTTCTAGATCTCTCTGCACGAGAATTTAGTGCGATACCCAGCCTCACGGGTCACTCGAATTCAGGTGCTCCGAGAAGATTCTAGATGGTAATTCCTCCATCGGCTTCCCCCAGTCTATTTATAGCTGGGAAAGTCCCCCGATCACGCGCCAAAATAGTGCGGGATCCTGACGACCAAAGACAGATAAACGCGTGTCGTCACAAGGCCACCCGCATTGTTGTGACTGGGATATTGCTTCACTTGTCCGCACTGAGTCGCTGACAGCAAGAGTACACTCAACCTTACAGTATACCTGACAAGTCCAAATGATCATATAGTATTCTCCATCTGTTTACTCTGAAAGTCGAATAGTAACCTCCACCTGTTTACTCTAAACATGAAATAGTATCCTTCATCTGTTTACTCTGCACGTTGAATAATCTTCTCCACCTGTTGACTCCGCACGTAGAATAGTGTCCTGTACCTGTTTACTCTGCATTTAAAGTAGTCTGCTCAACCTAATTAGTTTACACCGAAGTAGTCTCCTCAACCAGTTTACTCTGGACGCGGAATAGTCTCCTCAACACGTTTACTCTGCACGTGGAATAGTCTCCTTAACGTGTTTACTCTGCACATGGAATTGTCTCCTTCACCTGTTTTCTCTGCACGTGGAATAGACTCCTCAACGTGTTTACTCTGCACGTGGAATAGTCTCCTCAACGTGTTTACTCTGCACGCGGTAAACATGAAGCAGTCTGGTCAAAGTAATGATAGCGAGGCCAGCTGGTATCTCGGTGCCATGATCCTGACGACGTTATGGCATGGTTAATTTATAGCCTAGGTCATAGAGTATAGGTTACGACTGTGTTCAGAATTGAACACGAGAACGTGGAAAGCAGGGGCTTTCCACACAACGTTAAAAACGTTGGAACTAACTTCCCAGGTGATAAGAAGTGAGCTCGGGACAAGTTAGTCTGCGTTGATCCATCGTCCTGTGTGGACATGGTAAAAATTATACAGCGTTATGGCTCTACATTGAGCCACGCTTTTAGATCATGATGTAGTGTAACGTGATGTGACTGTCGAATAAATGATGGTATATTTGATAATGTGATATGTGATTGTGTAGATTATACGTAGGAAACTTATAACAGTCTTTTCGTTCACTCTTGTTCGACTTAACTGGAGTTCGAGTGGGTGAGGTGTATGACGTATGGTCGAGTAACCATGATATACTCATGTGCTGCGAGATGACCAGGGTGCTGACTGGAGAAGAATAGAAGACTAAATCATCCCCTGCTGGACACGAGAAGTGTTGCTACACAAGTTTATCGATAGTAGCCTTATGCAGATAGTCCCAGACACATCCTGGCACTCGGTTAATACCATCTGCAGTAAAATCATGCTCACATTAAAGGCATGGCAACCGTTGATCATATATGTATTCAAATGTATACTAAATAAGTCAACACGGGGTTGGCTTGGTTATCGTTGCTATGTTCCAGGTCATAGCTTCTGTAAACACATCCCAGCTGTCACTACTGCTACTAGTTGCTACAATATTTGTATGTTGGAGATCGTCTCCTACGCATTTCCTTATGACTGCAATGTATCCACATCTCATTATACAGTGTTGGATGTGTGTGAGAGATGAGTGTATGGTTGGGGGATGTGTGTGTTTGTGGGTGGATGTGTGTGTGCGACGGATGTGTGTGGGTGGGGTATATGTGGGTGGTGGGGTGTGTGTGGGTGGGAAATGTGTGTTTTATTGGTGTTTACGGGTGGTGGATATGTGTGGGCAGGTGGGGAGATGTGTTTGTGGGTAAGAATGTGTGTATAGGTGGGGGATGTGTAGTTGAGAGGTGGCGGATGTTGGGTTGGTGAGTGGGTATAGGGTAGCTGATGTGTGTGTGTGTGGATGGGGAAAATTGTGAGGGTACGGGATGTATGTGTGGATAGGTGCGGGATGTGTGGGTTGACGGGGGTATGTGTGTGTGGTTTTGTGATGTGTGCTTTGCTGGGTGGTTGCGGGTGTGTAGGTGGGTGGTGGAGAATATGTGGGTGGGTGTGTGCGTGTCGGTTATGGGATGGGTGGGGATGTATGTGTGGATGGGGAAATGTGTGTGGGTGGGGGATCAGTGGTTGGGTGGCGGCATGTATGTTTGCCTGAGTCTGTGTGAGTGTATGGAGGTATGTGTGGGTGGGTGGGGGTGTGGTGGGTGGGGGATGTGTGGTTGTCTGAGGGGTGTGAGGGTGGGTGGGGGATGTGTCTCACAAGATTGCAATATGCACTGTTTATGTTTACAACTTTCATTGACAATGTTTTTTTTTCTCCATGCGAATGTACCATGCGTAATATGCATTGTTTATGCTTACAAAATCCATCTGATAATGTTTTTTTTCCCCCTATGTAAATGTAACATGCACATTTGATGAATGAAAGATGTGTGATCGAAAGGGCAGAATGTAAGAAGGACCTGCGTGCCCAATTTGTTACCCTTTTAATATAAAGTTTGTTCGTTCATTTGTCCGTTCGTTCGTGTTGATTAAGAGGACACCAGACGATCTGTGGGGCTGTATATGCTATTTTTCGTTTCAACTCAAGCACTTAGATGAACACTTGCACAAGATTAAGTAATTTCAGATCTCTCTCTCTCTCTCTCTCTCTCTCTCTCTCTCTCTCTCTCTCGTTGCCGTGTGTCTCATTGGGAGAGAAGACAGGATAAAATGCAGCCTCTCAGACTTTGTGTGTTTCTGGCCTTCATTTCTGTACCCAAATGTTAAGGTGAGTTAACAGACGGGAGTTCAACATGTATAGCCATGCAGACAGCCATGCAGACAGACATGCATATCTGAACAATTCCGGCGTGCAAAAGCGGCATGACAACCATACACGATGGAAGGGAGAAGGGTGATAAGCATGAGTATGATGTAGGCAGGCTGGTAAATATAACGGGCGTGTGAGGTTGGCAGACTGGTAACTAGAACGTGGGTGTTAAGCAGGCAGGTAAAAAAAGATGAGTGTCAGGTAGGCAGGCTGGTACATAGAACTGGAGAGAGAGGTAGGCAGGATGGTACATAGAACTGGAGTGTGAGGTAGACAGGATGGTAACTAGAACTGGAGTGTGAGGTAGGCAGCTGGTACATAGAACTGGGGTGTGAGGTAGGCAGGTCGGTACCTAGAACTAGAGTGTGAGGTAGGATGCTTTATAGAACTGAAGTGTGAGGTAGACAGGATGGTAACTGGAACTGGAGTGTGAGGTAGACAGGATGGTAACTAGAACTGGAGTGTGAGGTAGACAGGATGGTAACTGGAACTGGAGTGTGAGGTAGACAGAATGGTAACTGGAACTGGAGTGTGAGGTAGACAGGATGGTAACTGGAACTGGAGTGTGAGGTAGACAGAATGGTAACTAGAACTGGAGTGTGAGGTAGACAGGATGGTAACTGTGGGGGGCAAATATAATACATGAGAATAAGGACAAGTTCGCTAGGGATATTCGGTATGAATGGGGTCTTAATCCCAAACGCGCCCTCTATAGGAAATAATATACTGGCTCGTGAAACCCCCAAGCATTGAACAAGGCAGAAAAGGGAGCAAGTTCAACACTAACATAGAAGAAATGTTTCCCATAGAAGGCTGGGAGATCCGGGAATTTCTACCATAGACACCCGAGTAACTAATCACTCTACCCAGAAGGTGTGTCTATGTGTAAGTGCCCCGCCCCACATTTAATCTCCCATATATATATATATATATATATATATATATATATATATATATATATATATATATATATATATATATATATATATATATATATATAAACAATGACAAGTATCCACTGTCATGCACATCCACAGTATTACATAACAGATTGAGAACAATCACTGTTAAACAAAAATACCATAATGAATCACTGTATCACATAATAGAATGAGAACCACTGTTAAACAACAACAGTAACCATAAATGGACAATAAACATCAATTTTGGAACAATATGTTTACAATGAATTAACTTTAAGGCTTGGTTAAACCAAAAAAAAACAAAAAAAAACACCTGTATTGTGAAAACATTTGGGTCCTGGACAAACCCTGTTGGCTGAATCATGGTGACATACATGAAAGAAATGATCATATTCAGGTAATGCACACAAATTATACAACCATAACAGAAGTCCCCCAAAATCCCCCAAAAAAGGTTCACATCAAATACATGTGTCACACACAAAACAAAGTAAATAATCTATACAAAGACATAGATAAAGGAAATCTTTCTAATCTGTCTCTAGAACTATCCTATGAGTCTGTTGATGACTCCTCCTTCATTATCCCCTAGAAAAAAAGTCTGGCCATAATCACCCTCTCTATAATCCAGGAAAACAGCTGCTATATATATATATATATATATATATATATATATATATATATATATATATATATATATATATATATATATATATATATATATATATCCACCTATTCAGGAAATTGGGGAATGCACACACACACACGGAGCTTCCACCTCCGGATCATATATCCAAAGCGTAAACATGAAGGGGTAATTCATATGAATCCAGCGTGGATATACTGTAATCTCCCAAGTCACAGCTGCTAAGTAACTGGGCTAGGAGCATTCCGGAGTGGTATAACAGACAGATATGAGTCTGAAGCGTTCCAGCGTGGCGTAACAAACAGGAGTCCATGTGATTGATTCAATTAGGATATCAGGCTCAAAAACGTTCAGCATATCTTTGGATGAGGAGTGACGACACATTATCCATAGTATTTCCTGACAGAGCTAACTTGAATTGGGCATAAATATTCCAGCCCTTTTCTGGGTTAAGATATAGGCATCTCGTGCTTTATCTAAATACACGACTTGGTTGACCGGGAGTTGGTATAGTGCTTGATTGTCCATGTCTGGGATATGATGGATGAGAAGATTCAAAGGAAGCTGGGAGTCCACAAAATCAGTTGGTAAATCCATACTGTTCAATGATGGTGAACCGCAGACTATCCATGACCTCTGGTTTATGACTGTTGAATGAGGAATCAGGCGGTGACTTTTAGAAGAGGGTATACGCTGGAACCATTCTAGGCCAGGCCAGGCATGCATTAGAAAGATGAACACCGTCTGTAAGTTCTCAGAGGTAGGGAATCCACTTCAGCATAGTCACAGTCCATTAATTATCCAGGCATTGACATTCAGGTTTAGGGTGTGTGGCAGTAACCAGCACTCTCTGCAGAATATTAGAGGTAGGCTTTTAACCCAGTTTCCTGCCTCTAAATCCAAATATGTTGACTATAACTCCAGTTCCAATACTCCACCGCATCTCTCCAGCGCTATATAGTGAAGAAAAAACAGGGTCGATATGCATTAGTAATACAACCCAATATTCTGACAACAGTATATCATAATAAAATATATATTCTGATAACAGTGTATCATAATAAAAATAAAGGAAACCAAAAGGGAAGAAGAAAGAAAGGTGTTTCTAGTTTCCTAGCACTTGTCGCCTACTGTAGAGTTTTGTCTCACTCCAATAATAATAATAATAATAATAATAATAATAATAATAATAATAATAATAATAATAATAAGTCTTTATTTTCAAAGGGTTAAGAATTGGGCACGCAGGCCCGTCTGACATTCTTCCCTTCTTCTCTATTTCCTCTCATACATTCTTTCATGCAACATCACTTATAAAGCAACTTTTGACAACAAAAGACCATTAAAACGCATGAAAAATAATCAATAACAAATGACTCACTGAGGCAGTGTTTAACATGGGCATTATAAATACCTAAGGAGGGTGTAACGTGCCATACATAAGGGAATGTTTTTTGGCTAGTTGTCGTTTGAGATAAGTTACCATTATTGTCTTTTTTGTGTTGTTTGTTATGGGGGCATGTAGTCTGTACTAAGGTAGTGTTCAAACAGGTTTCGAATGTATGTATCATGATTGGTGGTGTCTTTGATTTCTTGTGGAAGATTGTTCCACAACTGAGCGGCAGAGTATGCTAAGCTTGTTTTATATAAGTCTATCCTAGGTTTAGGGACATGAAGTATATTTAGTCGTTCGCTATGTCTAGCGTTATATTTAAACAATGGCCAAAGGTAGCTTGGAGCATTTTGAAATAGGATTTTGTGAATTAGTTTGGTCTTATTAAAAAGCAGGCGCTTGTGGAGTGGCAGTAACCGGAGACGTTTATATAGGTTAGAATTGTCGGTAAGCTTTTCACCATTAATTAAACGCACTGCCCTTTTCTGGAGTGAATATAGGCGTTTTGTTATTGATTTGGAGCATCCATCCCAGGATGTGGAGCAGTAATCAATATGTGTTTGTATATGAGAAGTATAGAATATCTTTCTTGTGTTTTCGTCAAGGAAATTTTTAATTTTGGCAAGTTGGTATACTTTTTTGGCTATTTGTTTAACTAGAGCATGAACATGTGAGTTAAAAGTTAGATTTTGATCTATGATAACACCCAGTGTCTTTTGTCACCCAAAAGTGAGTGAGGTATCTACTCAATAGTTACACCTCTTCTGCACTGATACTGGAGCTTCCTGAGGGTTTACGCATCACCTAATCCATCAATTGATACTACCGCTGTCACACCATGGACACAGTTCCTGAGACAATGGCCTCATGTAAACAATTTATAAATCTCCTTTCCATAGTTACAAACAGCATTATGTTAGTACCACTGACAAATGGCAGAAGGCTAGCTATCAGATCAGTCATCTCCTCTTGCATCATCCTCATCATGTGTTTGTCCCCACTGGGGTGAAGTTATGTTTACTCCAGCAGTAACATCATGAATAGAATATACATATAACGAATACAGAAAAACTTGTAACCTTTTTACTAAACATGGTATGAACCCTCTAGTGGGTATTACCCAACATCTCAACCAAAACACAAGAGCCTGGTGTAATTTCCCACTCACTTAGATTATATATCATACCAAATGACAATCCCATAACATCATTCATGAAAAAGACTACAAGACAATCACACCTCTGTGTATTTACAACAATGTAAACAAAAGATTAACTCCTAAGTGCATGAAAAAGTCAAGCGAGAATATCTCTCTCTATCAGTTAGTTTTGTTAATTGTCCCGTCGGGATTTTTATTAGCCTCTACTTTTCAGGTAGCGCGTGTAGCAACGTCTGCTGGAAAGAACGGCAGGATGATACACATACCTCACAGGTCTCCCACCTAGACAGGTCTTTCCACATAGGTAGAACTGATACAGTCATCCACAGTCTTCCACCTTCTTAATCTGATGCATTTGGTCTTCCATGTCTCCAATTATGCTTTACCTTTAATCACTATGGTAGAATAATCTCTCAGTGCCACATTCATTTTTCTACTTGCCAAGACAACTGGACATAACATTGAAGGTTCATCTTGCTTCGCTTGAAGAAGTGTAACTCTCTCTCTCTCTCTCTCTCTCTCTCTCTCTCTCTCTCTCTCTCTCTCTCTCTCTCTCTCTCTCTCTCTCTCTCTCTCTCTCTCCACTGTTGTTAGCATTCCATTGAAATATGAGTGGCGTTGACATCTCCATATGAGATATTGGTTTCACTGCAACCGAACCAAGTTCTCGATGACGTTTGATCGAAGATATAAAACTTCGACAAACGTTTCTTTAGCCTTAAGAATATCATCTTTAAAATATGCTAACAGCAGGATGATGATTCCGTAACTGGATCTCCTCTTTCCAATCAGTCATATTGGTATACTGAACTGGGTAAGTATAACTTGCACAGGCGTAGGTTCAATTGCTTTGATGTCAAAACTACAAAAAGTCCTGGCTCGTTTATAAGTCCATCAGCACTTTATACTGACCTAGTAGAATGAGTTACCGGCCTTTTCTTTCTCACCTCCAACACGTATCCGTTGCTTTCCTGGTGAAAATAGCAAGCAATTCTGCGTCGATTGTCGTAGATTGATCGTCATCTGCCTCCAACTATGTTGTAAACAATTTTCACCTAAGCACTGTAATAACATTGCACAACGCTGTATCACCATCCACATTATACTCAGTTCATATAGGATTTAAAGTCGTTGTCCCTGTAATAGTCGTCCGGACAACCAGGTTGTCGGTACACTAGTTGATTTGATGGAATAAAAGCCGTAGGCACATATGTATCCTTCTCGTGGTATTTCCTGAGATTATTTCCTCCAGATAAAAATCCTCCAGATTAACTCTAAGTTTCCCTCCAGGTCTGTTCGTAACCGAGTAATACGGAGACCAATGAATCTGTTGAAACTGAAAGAGTTTGAAAGCTTTTTCTCTGAACTGAAATATATTACTAGTTAGACTCCCAATAGTAAAGACTAACCTAGTACAAGTTAAACAACTCTCAGCCACTGGCTTCCAAGTGCTTGAAAAGTATAGTCCTTGCTATAGCCCAATCTAGCACTGTCTATATATATATATATATATGAATACGATGTCCGGCTCTTCTTCTGTCGAGAGGTCCGTCAACAACAACCAGTAATGCAAATAGGTGTCTATATATCGGGCTATCTCCTAGACCACCAAAATAGTTTGATGCTTTGGAGAGAAATCCTGACTTTAAGAACATAATGTGACAACTAGAAAGCTGTCCCATGTCTTTCAAGTCAGTACAAGCAACATGCAAAATGGGAGCTAATGCTGCCCGAGCCTGTTACTAATTCTCTGATGAGAATACAATTTGGAATGTCGCAGATGAGGACCATATTTCCTGCTTTCAGACGTTAAAAAAAATGTGAGATACTCGCAGATTTGTTTCCGGTAGCTCTTAAAATTCATATAGCATCTCAATAAAAAACAACAGGGTATATTTACGGTCGAGACCCTATCCTTCGTTCGCCAGTCACACAACGACGTTTGCTTTCTCGGTCACTGGTAATGCCAGAGAGACTAGCTTGTAAAAGGGGCCCTGTAATTCAATTGCTTCTCTCACATAGTAAATAGATCCTTGTTCACTACGGAGTTACAACAACCGAATAATATAATTGACAGTGCCATTTCTGACACAAGGACAATAACAGATCTGTTACGAATACCAGACCCTTAAACTGAAAGCGTTGAATAGGCGTCTTTATGTCCTTATAGGAATCATCAGTGTCAATCTATCTACTTTCAGTATTTCCGAACATGTTAAGCTAATGGGGTGAAATATGAAATCCACGGTTTCCCGCATGGCGGCTACGAATACTGCAAGTTAAAACACTATTCATACCCATTCCATTATACATGTCGGATAAAATTACAGGTGGAGTATTGGCCCTAACATTAAGTCAACTTAATTGGTTATTGTTATTTTCCCCTGATGTTCCTTAAATCTCAAATGCATATCGTGTCCCACTCAAATAAAGATATCTTTACTGAATCTTAAAAAAAAAAAATTGGGAGGCTATATCCTATCTGTCTCAGCCATAAAATTTTTTTTTGGATTTCTCTGTTGCTTTGGGTAAGTTTCAATATTACATGAACCAACCAAACAGAGCATGCACAAAATAAAATGGCAACACATGACAAAATAGTTAAACAGCCCAAGATCCATATGTGCGTCTATGCAAAAATGAGGACATATAATACAGTAATATATTTATCATACTACCATCATTTAACTAATCAAGAACATCCCAGAGTAACAATAACATCTAACATCAACATCACACAAAATCAACCATGAATTCCTGACATCCTTCCAGAAAAAATCCTATATGGGTTAACAATCCCAGAGACCCTGTTTTATGAGGTTCTATACACGGAAAAGGTCTCCCACCAAAAGGATACAAAATACATTAGTTAACCATTCTCATATACAAACATTAACACAGGTTTCAATTACTAGAATAAAGACTACACCTGTGAACAATAGTTGAACACACTAACAAACACATACTTGTGATGTAGACACCATAGGTTCAAATAACTTGTGTCTAAGCCCATACTTGTGAACACCAGCCACCAATTAGTTGTAAAGTATCAACTTTAATTAGACCGCCTCTTGTGATGGAATTGTGATGTCCATTAACTAATAACTACAAGATCCCTAAATGAAGAGGCAACACTTAAAATGTGAGCCCTGGGTTCAAATATACAGGACTTGAAGAATCCCATTCAAAGGTAGACATGGGTTCAAATCTTCTGGGCAACGCCCACACTCGTGGATATATATCTATGTTCTTTAGTATTCTCAATTCGATACACCAATAATAAAGAAGAGCAGAAACGGACCATGGGTTCACCATGTTTATTGTTTATGTGGACACACATACAGTGTGGTTCTTGATTGTTGTAGTTTCCCACAGTCCGCCCTGTATGCTGACTGTTTTACTCATTGCTTCCAGAGATGCATGTAGCTACACATTCTTCAATGGATTCGAAATGGTGCGGATTACTATAGCATCTTCCTTGAAAAGAAATTTCACAATCCCCTGTGCTTGGGGAGTAAAAGAAGAAATGGCTGGCAGTAAAACAAAATCCCCCCGGGCTGCAAACGGACGCTGAAACAGAAAGAAGCCGTTAGAGTGTCAGGTATAGACATTCATTCATTCAATAGCATGTCCCTTGCAAACCTCGCTCCCATAACAATCTTCAGGAAAACCTCTCGATCATAAGCAAGATGTCCCGCGTCCGATACACCCATCTCGAGACCACCCGCCACATCTTGCAACCATCTTCTCTTTGGTCTTGCTCAGTGTTTCCCAACGTGGGGCCCACGCCCCACAGGGGGGCAATTTTACTTTTATGGGGGGCAATTCGAAAATGGAAGAAATCGGCTGAATATAACAAAACAGGCAGACTTGAGACTGAAGTTAACTAAATTGGAACCTGACATAAGATCTCTTTGCAGCAAGCATCAAGCGCAAGGATCTCACTAAATTTGAATAATAAATAATTACTAATAATTAAAATAATATAGAAAAATCTTTCATTAAAATTATTTTGTACTTGAATTTCAGTTCTCCATTATTTTTTTATTTTTTATTTTTTTTTTTTTTTCCCCCGCATTTCCATCCTGTTTCAGGATATTGCGGTCAACACCAGCATCTTTCAGCTGTATGTTGATTCCTAGGCTAGATTACGCTCATCAGCACGCCACGACTTTCTGAGCGACCGGCTCCATACTCTCATAAGTCACTTTTGCGATTCGAACCACTGCTAATTCTCGTCGCGTCACGTGACGAGAGTATTCGGGGTTAGCGGAGAAAGCTGCTAACCCCTCGGCCATGGAGCCGGCTAGTTCTCCATTATATGTTTTGAAAATTTACTTACTGTGTTTGCTCAATAATTACCTAGTGATTTCTTCCTAAAACCTATCATTCAAGTTTCTTTAGTGAA
Organism: Cepaea hortensis; assembly: GCA_963921405.1. Classification (NCBI taxonomy): domain Eukaryota; kingdom Metazoa; phylum Mollusca; class Gastropoda; order Stylommatophora; family Helicidae; genus Cepaea; species Cepaea hortensis. Next base: position 4,110,556 of record OY992884.1, read on the forward strand.
CATTTCAATTTTTGAATATTAAAAATAATGTATTTGTTGAGGGGGGGGGGCATGGGGCGGCGGAGGGGGGCAATATGAATTTTAGAAAGGCTTAAGTGGGGCATGGTACAAAAAAGGTTGGGAAACACTGGTCTTGCTCTTTCTCTATTCCCAGTTATGTACACATGCATTATTGTTCTCTCCAAACTTTCGTGACGTTTCAAGTGACGAAAATATTTCAATTTAAAAAAAAAATCGTCTTTAATAGCCAACCTTCTTCAATAATTAGCTCTCGAAGTATGGGTGCATTTGTTCTAGTCTTTGTCCAAGATATTATTAGAACCCGTCTATAACATTTATATTCAAAGGCATTTACTCGCTGTTCATTTCACAGGCGTATGTTGCAATGGGAAATATGCATGCTTTTAAAAATCTAATTTTTTTAGTTCAGTCTGCCCCACTCCACAATTTATTCAGTTGTTTTAGTCTGTGAAGAGCAATAGATATTCGTCTTTTAATATACCTCATTGTGTCACCATTGTTGGTAATCAATGACCCAAGATATTCGACATTTTCCACAACCTCCAGTTTTATGTATGGATAGATGCACATGAATGAGAGAAGTGATTATTGAGAATCGTCAACACCACACGTCGGACATGTCCATAGCTGCTCCGATCACCTCCTCAACCTATATAGACGGATGGCACCAGTTCTGTGTTGATTAATCAAAGATCTTGTGTCCTTGACATTCTGTTCGTGTTTGTCGACTTCCCGCTTCGCCCGATCTTCCTGAATCTTCACAAGGGTGCAGATTCCCAAGTGTCCTTAAAGTCACCTGTTCGTACAGCATCTAATTTTATGTTGGTAAAGTCAAAGTCCGACCCGTGCATTGCTCCTCATACCTTCATAACTGCCGTGATTGCCAACAGATCAGATCGGTCGAATAGAGATGGGTGTATCGGACAAATATAAATATTAACAACAACTGCTAAGTATGAAATGTAACTACTGCTGCTGCTGCTGCTGCTGCTGCTGCTGCTGCTGCTGCTGCTGCTGCTGCTGCTGCTGCTGCTGCTGCTGCTGCTGCTGCTGCTGCTGCTGCTGCTGCTGCTGCTGCTGCTGCTGCTGCTGCTGCTGCTGCTGCTGCTGCTGCTGCTGCTGCTGCTGCTGCTGCTGCTGCTGCTGCTGCTGCTGCTGCTGCTGCTGCTGCTGCTGCTGCTGCTGCTGCTGCTGCTGCTGCTGCTGCTGCTGCTGCTGCTGCTGCTGCTGCTGCTGCTGCTGCTGCTGCTGCTGCTGCTGCTGCTGCTGCTGCTGCTGCTGCTGCTGCTGCTGCTGCTGCTGCTGCTGCTGCTGCTGCTGCTGCTGCTGCTGCTGCTGCTGCTGCTGCTGCTGCTGCTGCTGCTGCTGCTGCTGCTGCTGCTGCTGCTGCTGCTGCTTCTTCTTCTTCTTCTTCTTCTTCTTCTTCTTCTTCTTCTATGTCAAAGAGTAAGCACAGACAAGTCACTGAAATTGTTCTGGCGACTACATAAAAGCGAGAGTGGGGTAGTCAAGAATAAGAGAATTTCTGACTTCCAAGTTGCTGACCTCATCTGGCAGAGGACTGACGAGGGCAAGGGCAAAGCCCACTTCGAATGCTATCTAGAGCAGAGCAACCAGACAGACATGAGAGGCCCAGAACACTTCGGATGAAGACACAGTGACAGTGAAAGAAATCAAAGCTGTGCTTCGACGATCTAAAAGCAGCGCTCCAGGGCCAGATGGAATAAGATTCGACGACATCAATAGGTGTACCGACAACGAGCTAGAGAAACTACCAGAAATGTACAACAACAGTATAGGGAGTGCTAGCATCAAAGAGTAGTGGTTACACATCTATCTGATTCCCTTGCTGAAGCCTGGCAAAGACCAAACAAAAATTCACGGATATCGAGTAATAACCTTGCAGAATACAACAGGCAAGCTGCTGGAGAAGTTAATTGCCAGAAAAATATCAAGCCAACTAGAGAGGCAAAGTGTATGCTAAACTACCCTGGGAGGTAACCGTCCAAAAATAGAAACCTGGTCCAATGCAGCAGTTTTTGCCCATGATGTCTATGAAGGTTTCCACTCAGGCATTGAAACATTTGCTGCAGCGATTGATCTCGAGGATGCGTACAACAGAGTACAATTGGATTTTTTAATGCTCTAGCTTCTTGAACTCAAGATAAGTCCTTTTCTCCTTAGTTGGATCGCTGCAGCCCTCTTCCAACGGAAAGTAGCTTTTAGATGTGGCATTTGGATATCGGAACCAACAACAATATATCCTGGCCTACCACAGGGATCACCGTTATCTGCGGTACTGTTCAACGCCTACACTGTGAGAATCACCAGTGAGCAGATCACTGGACCTGGTAGGACATTGTCATATGCCGACGATGTTTTAGTCTATCGTCAGGGTAAGGACAGAGATCAGGTTGCTGTGGAACTACAAACCGAACTCAGTCGCTTAAGTACTTGGTGTGTTGAAGCTGGGGCAATGGTCAACCCAACAAAGGCAACAGTGACATGGTTCTCGTTGAATAATCATGTTGTCAACACTCCAACACCAACTGTAAATCTGTGTTCAGAGACTGTGGAAAGAACGCAGGCAATGAACTGCCTGGGGATACGTTTTGATCGGGGCCTGACATATAATGAGCACATAGACCAGGTGATAACAAAGGCCAAGCGGGGTTTGGCTGCGATGCGGGTGATGGCGGCAGCAAACTGTGAGCAGCGCCATCTACGTCTTCTATACAAGAGGCTGGTCATGTCTGTTTTGGAGTATGCAATGGCAATCCTGACTCTCAGCCGTAAGCAGATAGAAAGGATGGAAAGGATACAGAATTAAGCTATGCGCATTATTCTTGGATGTACAAGATATACAGCATGCAGGGCGATGCGCTACCTTCTTGATTTTCCTACCATTGAAGACAAAATACAAATTTGCAGAGCACGTGCCTACCTCAGAGTTAACGCAAGCACACATCCAATGCACAGTGAAATTAGGAAGGTGAAGGGCAGCAGGTTAAAAAGAGGAAGGTCGTGGATGGGTCAAGCCGAAGACATTCTTCAACAGGTGTGTTCACTTGAGGACTTAGAACCTGGCGAGGAGTGGGTACAACTGCCAACAGATTTCTGAACGTTCTTTTCAGTTTGCATCCAACTAGATAAGAAATGCAGACAAGAAAATTCCGCTGCTGTGGAGGTGGCAGTAGAAGCGTTGATTTTCGAGAATTCGATAGACGGCGTTGCTGTCATTTACACAGATGGGTCGGTCGTCCGACGCGTGAGAAGTTCATGGGCCTGTACGGCTCAGGCCGGAGGGAGAATTGTGAAGGAGGACTCTGGTGCTTTCACTGAAACCACAAGTAGCCTGACCATGGAAGTCATGGCAGTAAGTAAAGCAATAACATGGCTCGAGACACAGACATTCACTAGGGCTTGTTTCCTTAGCGACTCAATGAGCATGCTCAAGTGGATAGAAATAGGGTGGATCCGAAGAGAGTGGTTGCTGTCTCTGGAGCGGTCTCGGCTGGCAAAGATTAGCTTCATCTTCGTGCCAGGGCATGCGGGAGTACAAGGAAATGAGCGGGCTGACAAGCTCGCTGGTGAGGCTGCTGTGGAGGGCGGACGCGCCATGGACCAGGCTGTCATTCTGAATACCATACGAGAAGTGAGACTTTTGCCAGAAACAAGTGACGACTGTGAATCTACAACCATGACCAGACTGCGAGAACAGAAAATTAAAACAGGTGTGGCTAAACAAGAACACTAAGCAGGAAGCCAAAGAAGATTGGTAAACCAACACAGAACTGGCGTCGTTAGCCGCTACACGCTGCGGGATTTGCTGAGGAGGGGATCCGAGCACTTATGGACTGAATGGTTCGATGTGCAATGAGGATGATCTGTCGACTAACTAATCAACTAACTTCTTCTTCTTCTTCTTCTTCTTCTTCTTCTTCTTCTTCTTCTTCTTCTTCTTCTTCTTCTTCTTCTTCTTCTTCTTCTTCTTCTTCTTCTTCTTCTTCTTCTGCTGCTGCTTCTTCTTCTTCTTCTTCTTCTTCTTCTTCTTCTTCTTCTTCTTCTTCTTCTTCTTCTTCTTCTTCTTCTTCTTCTTCTTCTTCTTCTTCTTCTTCTTCTTCTTCTTCTTCTTCTTCTTCTTCTTCTTCTTCTTCTTTGTGATTTAACTATGTGAAGTGGTTTTTCTTGCGTAGTGGTCGGGGATGGTTGTGTGTGTGTGTGTGTGTGTTTGCGCGCGCGCGCGTGCGTGGGGTGGGGGTGTGAGGAGGGGGGTAGATTCAAAGATCTTTTTTGCGTTCTTTCAAATGCTCTTTGTAAGCTGGAGTTCATTTCTCTAAGGTTGTTCTTCATACCATCACTCATTATTTTACGTGTTCTTTCCATTGCACTGTATCCATCATATATCTGCAATGTGGTTCTTTGTAACATAGTTTACAAGGACATTCTTTTTAGGTGTCCAAATCATGTAATATTTTGGTTTTTAATGAAGTGGATGATTGATTTCAGTCTTCTAATTTCCCCATTTCTAATTATATCTCTTACGATTACTCCCCGCGTCCTTTCTAAGACATGGTATCTCTGTTTGGGCTAATTAGTTGCAGCAGGCATCCATATTTGACATTGGTAGCATAATATCGGCTAAAATATCTCTCCTGAGATTGTCTTTGAGACAGATGTATCTTTCTATGGGACAGAAGTGGCGCGGGAGTTCCAGTACCTGATTTGCCTTTACACAACGTGTGCTGATTTCTCGACCCATTTCCGCGTCTGAAGTGAAAATGGACACAATAGATTCACATTCGTGGTCTTTTTTGTATTGACCGGATTTCTAGCTGTCTGCCCATCATCATTGTCTCTGTATTTGCAATGGTTATTTTCATGTTAATTCCTGACACATGTAACTGACTTGATTTAGATGGTTCTGAAAGCTGATGACACCGTCTTGATAGCAACATTTACAAACTTCATTTACTGCAAGTGACTTCTGAGGCAGGTTTTCATGGCTATGTTATGATATTTCTTGCAAGGTGTTTTCATGTTCTTCTCCATCTAGTTCTATTTAGTTGATAACTTCTGTGTTCTGTTCTTTCTTCTGTGTGTTTGTTTATTTGACTGCTCTGTCTATTACCACCATCTTATGATCTAAGTTGAGGCTTATATTGGGTACGGCTCTGGCATCTGTAACTTGACAGACGTCTCTTTTTCTTATCTACATCTAATTATGTGCCTTTCCATTTACAAATATGAATAAGATTTAGAGGAACTGCGGTAAAGCTGTGAAAATGTAAACAATATAAAATAAAGCGAAGTAGTGCAGCTTTAAATAACAGAATTACGACACATATAGGTCGTTGCGGTGATTAACCTTCATCAGCAAACAAACACATTCACAAAACACACCATATAGTCACGGAGATCTCCTGCGACTATATTATAACGTGACGACAGGACGAGAAGAATAAACAGATTAAAAAACATGAAAGCAATGAAGAGAAAATGAAAATGGAAAAAATGTTCCTACTTACGTCAGAATTCCGAGCTGTGTATAACCCCGAATATCACCGTTCTCTTCTTTTATATCCAACCGAGGGAGTGGGATGTAGGATGATGACGGGGTAGTGGGTGCAACGGTCCAGTGAGCATATCAGATACTGGAGTCGAAGTGGTACATTGAAAGAAGAGGGGCGGAGGCAGGAAGGTAGGTCGGGAACCTGTGATAGTTGTCTGAGAATGGTATCTGAGGAATCCAAGTGGATGTACTTACAAAGCATGAGGGGGTTCCAGTGAATGGGTTGGCCCTGGTTGACGAATATTGAAGAGTAATGAAGTGTGCACCCAAGTATGATGGTGATACTAACAAAACTCACTTTATGTACTCCTTTATGTTTTTGTGAGGCGAGTCCTAAAGTCTGTGTGGACTGATATGTGTGAGCGCACATACATACATCCACACCACTCAACAGCCAATACAATAGTATACATGGACATGTGCAAGGTATATATGAGAAGAGAGAGAGAGAGAGAGAGAGAGAGAGAGAGATAGAGAAGAGAGAGAGAGAGAGAGAGAGAGAGAGAGAGAGAGAGAGAGAGAGAGAGAGAGAGATTGTTATAGTTCCTGCGATATGCCACATGGGGTATGCGGAGTAGGTCGATCTACAAATACGAGGCTTCACTCATTCTGTTCCCAATGAAATAGGATCAGTAAGGTTGATTGTTATACCACGTATTTTAGGATCACATCACCCAATACTTGTGTTGTTGGGGTTGTATAAGATCCGACAGCCGGTAATACACATGATATAGGTAGGCACAGATAAAAAAAAGATTATTGTGTGTGTGTGTGTGTGAGAGAGAGAACGAACGAACGAACGAACAGACTTTATTTTCAAAGGGTAACAAATTGGGCACTCAGGCCCGTCTTACATTCGGCCCTTCCAATCATTCATCTTTCTTTCATCAACAGTGCATAGGAAAAAAACATTGTCGCATGAATTTTGTAAACATAAACAATGCATATTACTATGTTATGAGACACATCCACCACCCACCCACACATCCCCCATTCACTCCAACTTCCCCACCCAACCACACACATATACAATACAATCCCCCACCCATCCACCACATCCCTACACCTACACATCTCCCCACCCACACACACCTCTCACCCACCACACATCCCATCCACCCACACCCCAAGCACACATACATTCAATAACCCACACATCCCCCACCTACACACATCTCCCCACCCACTCACATATCCTCTACCCGTCCCATTTCCCACCAACAATCACTCACCCAGTATCCTCCTCCACCCACACACCTCCAACCACCCAACCAAACACACATTCCTCAGCCACACACATGTCTCCCCGTCAACTCACATATTCCGCACCTACCCACACACAAATTCCGCACTCACCCACATAATCTCCCATCTCCCCCAGCCCACTCACAGATCCCGAGCCCGCACCTACAAACATCCCCCACCATCTCCTAACCTGCACACACTCACCCACCCACATATCCTCTACCCCCCCACACATCCTCTACCCACCCATCCCCCAACCAAACATCCCTTAACCACACACCCTTACTCATATACAATCACCCACCCACACATCCTCTACCCAACCACACATCATCCACCCAACCACACATCCTCCATCCACCCATTCCCCCAGCCACACATCCCTTAACCACACACTCCTACCCATATACACACACATCCCCACCCACGCACAATCTCCCCACCCATACAAACATTCCTCACACACATCCTCACCCACCAACACATTCCCCATTCACAAACACACACCTCCCATCCACGCACACACAACCCATACATTCATCCCCTCACACATCCCTAGACACACGTACTTATCCCTCAACCACTAACACCCACACATCCCTTACCCACTCATCAACACATACATCTCCTATCTACCCACCCACACTCACACATCCCAACCACCCATCTAAGCACACATCCCCCACCCTCACACACATCCTTCACCCACCCACAAACCCAACCACAAATTCACCCACCCACACAAACATCATTTAACCACACCCAGCTCCCCTCCCACACAATACCACACCCACACACATCCCAAAGACACATCCCTCGCCCACACACACATCTATCCACACATCCCCCAACTACAATCACCCTCACTACCCACACATACATACTTCATTCAGCCACACACACCCCCACCCAGCCAGACATATCCCCCACCCACACACACATCTCCAAATCCATCACCCACACCCATCTCGCACCCCTCCCCCAACCCACACACCCCCACACACATTCACCCACACATCTCTCACCCACACACACTCCCCACCCATCCACCCAAACATCCCACACCCATACACATCCCTCACCCACACACACATCCCCAAACCCACAACCACCCCCACCTGCACACATCTGCTCTGAGAGAGAGAGATAGAGAGAGAGAGAGAGAGAGAGAGAGAGTGAGAGAGAGAGAGATAGAGAGAGAGTGAGAGAGAGAGAGAGAGAGAGAGAGAGAGAGAGAGAGAGAGCATATATGGCATATCGCGGAAACTATACCAACCTCTTGCCAGACTCGCCTCACAATAACATAAAGGAGTACATAAAGTGAGCTTTATTACTATCACCATCATACTTGGGCGCACTTCATTGCTCTTCATTATTCGTCCACTAGGTCCAACCCATTCACTGGCACCCCCTCATGCTTTGTACGTACATCCACTTGGATTCCTCAGATACCATTCTCAGACAACTATCACTGGTTCCCGACCTACCTTCCTGCCCCCCCCCCCCGCTTCTTTCAATGTTCCTGGGATGTTCACTGAACCGTTACACCCACTACCCCGTCATCATCCTACATCCCACTCCCTCGGTTGGATATAAAAGAAGAGAACGGTGATATTCGGGGTTATACACAGCTCGGAATTTTGAGGTAAGTAGGAACATTTTTTCCAAATTTTCATTTTCTCTTCATTGCTTTCATTTTTTTTTTTCATATTTTTATTCTTCTCGCTGACGTCACGTTTTAATGTAGTCACATGAGATCTCCGTGACTATACGTTGCGTTTTGTGAATGTGTTTGTTTGCTGATGAAGGCTAATCACCGCAAAGTCCTGTATGGATCGTAATTCGGTTAAGTAAAGCTGCACTTTTTTGTGTCATTTTATATTGTTTCCATTTACACAACGTGACCACCTGAGAGGTTGACGTCTTGGAACTTCCATTTATACCACGTGACCACCTGAGAGATTGACTTCTGGGTCCTTCCATTTATACCACTTGACCACCTGAGCGGTTGACGTCTGGGTCATTCCATTTATAACACGTTACCACCTGAGAGGTTGACTTCTGGGTCCTTCCATTATACCATGTGACCACCTGAGAGGTTGACTTCTGGATCCTTCCATTTATACAACGGGACCACCTGAGAGGTTGGTTTCTGGGGCCTTCCATTTATACCACGTGACCATCTGAGAGGTTGACTTCTGGGTCCTTCAATTAATACAACGGGACCACCTGATAGATTGACTTTTTGGTCCTTCCATTTATACCACGTGACCACCTGATAGATTGACTTCTGGGTCCTTCCATTTATATCACGTGACCACCTGAGAGATTGACTTCTGGGTCCTTCCATTTATATCACGTGGACCACCTGAGCGATTGACTTCTGGGTCATTCCATTAATACAACGTTACCACCTGAGAGGCTCGGTGTTGAATTAGAAGTACAATCATGGCAGAAAATAGCCGATAATTCATGCTTGTATCATATGTGAGTACCATACAATCAGGGCAGGAAATAGCCGAGAATTAATGCTTGTATCATGTGTGAGTACCATACAATCATCATCAACCCATTCATCATCATATGTTATGTCAATAAACGCGGGCAGTCAAGGTTCGATAAGCTATCCCAGAGAGCCTTTCCCACATCCCATATACCATACAGTAGCACCCCGCCAGATCCCAAAACACCTTCCCCACATCCCATTTACCATAAAGTAGCTCTCCGAACAGAGGAGCATCGACAACTAATCTCTCAGACCACCTATTGCCCCGCACTCCTGCATGCTCTGAGCATAAAATCCATGACATGATCTCAGTCTTAGTCCTGTCGAGAGATCCAAGCCACTCCACCCGGAACAATGCAGTTTCCACTTCCCACAGTATATTCACCGTGTACTATAACTGCAACCGTCAAATGCTGTAGATGCTGTACATACAACATAATACAAATGATTGACTCTGTACAACTTACAACGGTCTTGTCCTAGAGCTTGCAGGCAGAGAACACCCAACAAAAGCATACAGAATACGGCTTTCATGTTGGTGATAACGGTTACTGTTTGCAGTGTGGTAGACTTGTTGGCAATCAGATTCCCTGATCAGAATGCTAGTGTTGTTCTTTGTTGATCAACCGGCAGCTGGACTATCGCGTCTGCGTGTGTTGTCTTATTTATATTCTCTTGACCAATAAACAAAGAGTCACGTGTTGTAATGTTAACTGTTCATTACAGGCACAAATGTTACCTTTCAATGTTAATATATGACCAACGTGGCGTTTGTTTAACACGCTTCGGTGTTATCACATAACGTAATACCTATTGAAAATTTATTCAATGCGGGCAGTTAACATTTATTTGGAAGCAATGAAATCAGAGATCACATCAGACAATTTCCACATGAACAGGTTCTCAAACTGTTGCTATGAAATAACTCGTATTGCATATACGGCGCTAGCCTTATGATTTGTATACCAATAGGATGATGTCAACCTCAGGCCCTCCATCTTTACTTGCCATGCCATGTTTGTGATCGGCCGGTTCCACCTGAGAGACGATATCACAATTTTTTTTTTTTTAATAACATATATTTGGGGATTCGAACAAATCATCAACGGGCAGGCAACGGTATCAGCCAAAGGCCACTTGGTCCTGAATCTGGTTCTGAGCAACCGTATCAGCCACAGGGCCAATTGTCTCTCTAGCGGGTTCTGAGCAATGGTAGCAGCAACTGAGCCAACTCGTCTCTCTAGAGCAGTGGTTCTCAACAGGTGGGGAATCCCCCCCCCCACCCCCATGGGGGAATTTTAGGATTTCCGGGGGGAGGGGGAGGGGGGTGTAAGACCACGAATTGACAGACTCAAACTGGCTTCAGGACCACACAGAACGCAATCGTCCACCTTTCTTTAATTATGCTGATAGGCGTTGGGCATTGGCCTAGGGGTTAAACGACATTCTCCTTAATTCCGTTTATCCACGTAGAGTAAAGCAGAGCGCGATAATTGGTAGCGGTTCTCGCAGCGTTTGTGACTTAAGGGATAAGTGAGCCGGCCGCTCAGAAAGCATTGGCACCTGTCCGTCTTGGCATAAGATAGTTTGGTGCATTATGCTTCAAAAAGGCTTAATTACCACAACCCATGGCGGTGGCGAGTGTGGCTGATAAGGACAATTCGCGCTGTAAATGTTCCGCCACAGTGGATGCATGTGAAACATGGTCATTTCCACCATCATGCACCATCTTACGTCTCTCACACTCTGTGTGTGATTTATCTGCAATCATGTTCTCCTTTGTCTTTATTCCATTTCTGATAGTTGCCCTCTATGCAACACGTTCAGCGGCGACTTGCTCCCAATGTGCATTATCAATACCTGTATCAATTATGTCCCGCTTGCATACATCTTTGTATCGTAGTAGAAGCCGATCCTGAAATCTCCTACCCATCTGTAATTCACCCGAAAAGATGTCCCTTGGTATTCTACGATCATGCATCCTCCTAAGATGTCCTATCCATCTAAGTCTACGAAGACTCGTCACACAACCTGATCTTTCCAATACTTCAGTATTTGTGATTGTGTCTTGCCACTTAATTCTAAGTATTCTTCGCAGACACCCCATATGAAAGCCGTTTAAACGTTTCTCTTGGTGTGGGTAAGTTGACCAGGTTTCACAGCCTTCCAACAATTTCAATTATACAGGGACACTGAATGTCAACCGCGTAGGCTTCCCTCCTGAGTTGAAGCATTTGCTACTTCAGCATCAAGAGATGAAGTGGTTTCTTGAAGGAGAAAGAATATTGTGTGTGGCACGGAGAGATAAAAAAGCTAAAAAAAACATGCATTGTTGTCTCTACCAAGTCTGTAGTTGGAACTGTTGAGAGCGGATTGCGAAAACCGCAAAGCAAGCCGAAGATGGTCCATGAATATAACATGGCGATGAATGGCTGCGACAGAATAAACCAAATGGTTGGATATTATAATATCCATGATAGGAAAACCATTAAGTGGTGGAAGAAGATCTACTACTGGATCTTTGAAATTGCACAGATCAATGCTCACATCCTACATTCCATATGCCAAACAGAGAAAGGAGGAAAAAAACTGTCATTGAAGGATTTCAAGCAAAGTTTAATGTAAAGTGCTCATTGCGAAGCAGCTCAGAGTATTCCAGAAAGTTTGACACTCTGCCTGCCCAAGAATTTCAAAAAGTCAGTTGCAGGAAATTATGTCGAAAGAGTCACAGGAGCCAAGCATTTAATAGAATTTTCGGTGTCAATAGAGAATGTGTTTTTTGCAGCACTCGAACTAAACGACACAGATCTTCTTTTGTTTGCTCCGGCTGCACTAATAGACCACACTTGTGCGCCAAAGTTTGCTTTGCAGCCTATCACAAATAGACTGCCACATATAGTAAATAAAAACAAACAGACATGTGTAAATATTCATTGTAATTAAATGTAAATCTGCCAAGTGTTTTCCTCATTTTTGTCTGAAAATAGAAAAATACATAATTCAGAATCTGCGGCAAACTTCTATTCGGATGGTTGATTGGGAGCAATGGTGTTTATAGTTTAGAAAAGTGTTGTTTGTTCAGTAAATTCAACAGGATTAGCAGTGATCAGGATATTGGATACCAACGCCCCCTTGGTAAGTGCAATGTTTACATTATTTTTACCTCTTTTTAACAAATTATTTTAAAAGTTATATTATTATTTTTATTATATTTACAACATACAGCAGGAATTCTCCTACCAACATATTCCTTGTACAATCCCCTTTATTTTGATATATAATACAACATTTCTGCTACTATTTTAACCATTTTCATGACATTATTGTGACATACACCAACTTCCAGATTTCGGCCATAAGTTTTTTTTCATTTTTGTGAAAAAGACATGGTTCAGAATACGCGACAAAACTTGTGGGTGATTTTAATGAGCAATACTGTTTATATTCTTGAAGACACTTGGTGTTTGTTTGATTATTCAGTAAATTAAACATGATTAGCAGTATAGGAGTGTAGAAAACACATTATAAGTGCAATGTTTATATTATTTTTACCTCCTGTTGTCCAATTATTTTAAAAATTATATTATTATTTTTATTATATTTACAACCTAAAGCACATATTCCTTGTGGAATGCCTTTTATTTTGATATATAATACAACATTTCTGCTACAATTTTTACCATTTTCATAACATTATTGTGACATATACCAACTTCCAGATTTCGGCCATTAGTTTTTTTTCATTTTTGTGAAAAAGACATGGTTCAGAATATGCACCAAAACTTCCTTTTGGGTGATTTTAATTAGCAATACTGTTTATATTCTTGAAGACAAGTGGTGTTTGTTTGATTATTCAGTAAATTAAACATGATTAGCAGAATAGGAGTGTAGAAAACACCTTATAAATGCAGTTTTTAAAATAATTTTTACCTCTTTAATTTCAGTTGTTATTATTAAACCTCTCATTATTGTCATTATATTTGTAACCTATCAATTAATTATTAACACTGTCATGTTCCTTGTGCAATCCTCTTTAATTTGATATGTAATACAATAGATCTGCTACCATTTTAACCATTTTAAATCATTATTGTAACACACCCCTACTTCCAATTTTCTGCCATAAATTTCTGTTTGGTCACAGCCCAATTTTTGTTTGGTAGTGAAAGAGTTAAAGGAGAGTAGACTGAGCGTAATCTTGCCGAGAAATCAACTGCAGTGGTAAAATGCGGGTGTTGGCAGCGATGTCCTGTCAAGGATATGCGGCAAAAAAAATTGGCTATATCCAGATGCTCTAAGATTGTCATAGTGGACAGCCTGCACAAAGGACCTCATGTTGCAAACCTTTACCGGTTAAAGTTAGGCGTCAGTCCTCTCTACTATCGAGATTGAGATTTGTGGGGAGGATGGGAGGGGACGCGTGATATCATTAGGCACCCATTGTTTTGGAAGAAAACATTGCCTGCCGTGTCCTTTCACTACAGAGTTCGTCGTTACCGAGATGTTTAAACCGCTCGCACTTAAATTTTGTCAGGTGACCTGGGGAATGTGTTCGCTTCATCTGCCTTCACCGTTGTGTACTGTTTTAGTATGTATTTTGAAGGACGTTCTGATTCGTATGTCTTTTGGTCAACTATATTATTTGCATTATCCACAGAAACCACACTTCGACTGCCAGTGTGTCATCAGCTTGTCTGCTTTTTGTCGGTGATTCAAATGCAAACACAAGTATTTATTCCATATAACATCTCAGTGCGACTGTTTTTGGTCGTTCTTTTCAATCCAGTTGACAGGTTTGCATTACTGGGTAAGATTTCCATCTGGCTAACGGCTGTCTTTCCCATGGCGATTCTTGTTCGAAACTCAACACGGTATATCCCTTCACATGATCTGGCTGTACCAAGATAGCTGCTGTAGCCATCCGCCTGTTTAAGATGTAGTGGATTTTCTTGGATATTCCAATACAGTATTTTCTTCATGCTGGAGACGACGAATTGTGATTCTTACAATTTGATTCTAATCTTAGTAGCTAATACTTAATTGTTAAGTTAAGACATGATCTCATTATACTAGGGACATTACCACTTACGCCTCCAGCTGTTAAAGATCCACCGAAGAGTTCCCGCTAGGCTTTTCGACTGTGCTTTGAGTTTCGTCAAGATCCTCTACTCATTCCTTTTCAGCAATTCCTTTCAGATATGAGACTCTGTTTAACCGCACCTTCAGTCAAATCCAAGAGAGTCTTCCCCACATCACATTTACCATAAGGTAGCTCTCCACTAGATCCCAGAGAGCCTTCCCCACATCACATTTACAATACCGTAGCTCTCTACTAGCTTTCAGAGAACCTTCCCCATAGCACATTTACCATAAGTAGCTCTACACCATATCCCAAAGAGACTCCCCCACATCACATTTACCATAAAGTGGCTCTCCTTAAAATCCTAGAGAACCTTCCCCACATCACATTTACCATAAAGTGGCTTTCCCCAAGAGGAACTGCGACAGCGTATCTCTCAGCCGGTTCATTGCTCCGTACTTCTGCATGCTCTTGGAAAAAAAATCCATCACATCATCTTAGCCTGCATCTTGTCAGACATTGACTAGGGAAGACTGGCAAATCTAGTTAACTTTCACAGACATTGGCTAGAGCAGACTGGCAAATCTGGTTAACTTACACAGACATTGGCTAGGGAAGACTGGCAAATCTAGTTAACTTACACAGACATTGACTAGAGCAGACTGGCAAATCTGGTTAACTTACACAGACATTGGCTTGAGTAGTATGACAAATCTGGTTAACTTACACAGACATTGGCTAGGGAAGACTGGCAAATCTGGTTAACTTACACAGACATTGGCTAGAGCAGACTGGCAAATCTGGTTAACTTACACAGACATTGGCTAGAGCAGACTGGCAAATCTGGTTAACTTACACAGACATTGGCTAGAGCAGACTGGCAAATCTGGTTAACTTACACAGACATTGGGTTGAGTAGTATGACAAATTTGGTTAACTTACACAGACATTGGCTAGAGCAGACTGGCAAATCTGGTTAACTTACACAGACATTGGCTTGAGTAGTATGACAAATCTGGTTAACTTACACAGACATTTGCTTGAGTAGTATGACAAATCTGGTTAACTTACACAGACATTGGCTAGAGCAGACTGGCAAATCTGGTTAACTTACACAGACATTGGCTAGAGCAGACTGGCAAATCTGGTTAACTTACACAGACATTGGCTAGAGCAGACTGGCAAATCTGGTTAACTTACACAGACATTGGGTTGAGTAGTATGACAAATCTGGTTAACTTACACAGACATTGGCTAGAGCAGACTGGCAAATCTTGGTAACTTACACAGACATTGGCTAGAGCAGACTGGCAAATCTGGTTAACTTACACAGACATTGGCTAGAGCAGACTGGCAAATCTGGTTAACTTACACAGACATTGACTAGAGCAGACTGGCAAATCTGGTTAACTTACACAGACATCGGCTAGAGCAGACTGGCAAATCTGGTTAACTTACACAGACATTGGCTAGGGAAGACTGGCAAATCTGGTTAACTTACACAGACATTGACTAGAGCAGACTGGCAAATCTGGTTAACTTACACAGACATTGGCTAGGGAAGACTGGCAAATCTGGTTAACTTACACAGACATCGGCTAGAGCAGACTGGCAAATCTGGTTAACTTACACAGACATTGACTAGAGCAGACTGGCAAATCTGGTTAACTTACACAGACATTGACTAGAGCAGACTAGCAAATCTGGTTAACTTACACAGACATTGGCTTGAGCAGACTGGCAAATCTGGTTAACTTACACAGACATTGACTAGAGCAGACTGGCAAATCTGGTTAACTTACACAGACATTGACTAGAGCAGACTGACAAATCTGGTTAACTTACACAGACATTGACTAGAGCAGACTGGCAAATCTGGTTAACTTACACAGACATTGGCTTGAGCAGACTGGCAAATCTGGTTAACTTACACAGACATTGGCTTGAGTAGTATGACAAATCTGGTTAACTTACACAGACATTGGAAAGAGTAGTATGACAAATCTGGTTAACTTACACAGACATTGGCTAGGGAAAACTGATAAATGTGGTTAACTTACACAGACATTGGCTTGAGTAGTATGACAAATCTGGTTAACTTACACAGACATTGGCTAGAGTAGTATGACAAATCTGGTTAACTTACACAGACATTGGCTAGGGAAAACTGATAAATGTGGTTAACTTACACAGACATTGGCTAGGGAAAACTGATAAATGTGGTTAACTTACACAGACATTGGCTATAGCAGACTGGCAAATCTGGTTAACTTACACAGACATTGGCTAGAGCAGACTGGCAAATCTGGTTAACTTACACAGACATTGGCTAGAGCAGACTGGCAAATCTGGTTAACTTACACTTATATTGGCTTGAGTAGTATGACAAATCTGGTTAACTTACACAGACATTGGCTAGAGCAGACTGGCAAATCTAGTTAACTTACACAGACATTGTTAAGAGCAGTATGACAAATATTAAAATTCGCTAAGCAAGCAGTTATGTTAGATGCCTGTGGATTTGGTATCGAGAGTTTGAATTGCTCAAATCTGCCAACTGTTGTTAAGTTTAAAGAGAATTATGCAAAACTGCGACCACTATGTTCAGTAAATATTCACGCCCGCTGAACAGTAATTGTATTCGTATCCTTACAAATATCTAAAAGTGTAAAGGGGTTATCAATTCAAATGATCAGTAAGTGTGTGGGTGATCATAATGTAATGCGTCGACCTATTATGTTTAATGTATGCAAGAAAACAAACAACATTAAAGGCCATCACCACGAGATTCTAACAAGGCCATCAGTTTTGCTTATGGAAGCAGTGACCCTCTTGTACTTGGTCGCATTGGTGCTAAATGTCATCATGTGGCTGATTTTGCAGATTTGTAGTTGGCTAGGTAGGTCTGTAGGTAGGTAATTAGGTCGGTAGGTAGGTAGATAGGTACATAGGTAAACAGACAGACAGATAGACAGACAGAAAGACAGACAGAGAGAACGAACGAACGAACGAACTTTATTTTAAAAGGGTAACAAATTGGGCACGCAGGCTCGTCTTACATTCGACCCTTTCAATCACTCATTTTTCATTCATCAAATGTGCTTGTTACATTAACATAGGGGGGGGGGGGGGGGGGAACATTGTCAAATGGATTTTGTAAGCATAAACAATGCATATTACGCATGATACATTCACATGAGAAAACAAAAAGAAACATTGTCAAATGAAAGTTGTAAACATAAACAGTGCATATTGCAATGTTGTGAGACACACCCCCCATCCACCCTCACATCCAGCAGCCAACAACACATCCCCCACCAACCAAACCTCCCCCATACACCCACACATACCTCCACGCTCTCATACAGACCCAGGTAAACATACATGCCACAACACACCCACTGATCCCCCACCCACACACATTTCCCCACCCACACACAATTCACCACCCACACACATATCATCACACACCAAGAAGAAGAAGAAGAAGAAGAAGAAGAAGAAGAAGAAGAAGAAGAAGAAGAAGAAGAAGAAGAAGAAGAAGAAGAAGAAGAAGAAGAAGAAGAAGAAGAAGAAGAAGAAGAAGAAGAAGAAGAAGAAGAAGAAGAAGAAGAAGAAGAAGAAGAAGAAGAAGAAGAAGAAGAAGAAGAAGAAGAAGAAGAAGAAGAAGAAGAAGAAGAAGAAGAAGAAGAAGAAGAAGAAGAAGAAGAAGAAGAAGAAGAAGAAGAAGAAGAAGAAACCACACACACATACCCCCGCCACCCCACACATCCCGCACCTATCCACACACATATCCCGCACTCTCACAATTTTCCCCACCCACCCACACACACATCAGCCAACCTACACCCACTCACCCAACCAATATTCACCACCTTTCAGCTACAGTTTGTTCGACAGACAAATAGACAGACAGAGAGACAGACAGACAGACAGACGGACGGACGGGCGGGCGGGCGAGCGGGCTAGCGCGCATGCGGGCGGCCAACAGACCGACCGACCGACCGATCGACCTACCTACCGACCGCAGGTGCTGTTCGCTTATAGAGAAGTGCCGCATTCGAGCACTGGGTTCTCTCCCTTTGAATTAATATATGGAGCAAATCCAAGAGGACCTCTCTCTATTTACAGAGATATTATATCAGAACCCGTAGACACCCAATTACCAGTTTCCACCTATGATTTAGTTACTAACACCAGAGACAAAATCATCAGATCCTGTATAATTGCCAGAACATCTTTACAGGAGAAAGGTTTTATATACAGGCAATACGCCAATAAGGGTGCAAGAACTATTGTACTACAACCCAACAAAGAGGTGTTGTTATTATTACCTTACAAGAGAGATGTACTATCAACCTCTTGGCAAGGACCATTTAGAGTTACCAGAAGAATTTCGGAAGTTGATTACGAAATTTCTTTAAATGGCCAATTGAAAATTTTCCATGTAAACATGTTAAAACTGTATTATTCCAGAAACGACAGTGACATGGACAACCAGACAGAGAGAACAGGGGACAATAACCAGACTGACAAGAACGACAACCAAAACGAAACTACAGCTCCAACCAGACTTCTGAACGACACTACTACAAACGATAATCTAGACAATTCTACGTTAACGACACATCCTCTTGACAACGAAGACAATGAAGACAATTTCACATTAGCGACAATTTTTCTTGACGACGAAGACGACGAAGTCAACGACACATTAGCAACAATTCTTCTTGACGATGACGACAGTGACATTGAGGACAATCTACAAACAGTAGCATCAGTAATAAATCAGACTGACATAGACAACATTGAAATTCCTGTACCTATCACAAACTACAACGGTACAGTACAGGATATAAAAATCTCCGACACTGTGACACAACAGCAACGACAAGACATTCTGTCTCTTCTTAACGACTATAAAACTATCTTCTCAAACCGACCTGGACGTACTGACAAAATAACGCACTCTAGCATCTTGACAGATTTAACACCTATCACGTGTAGACAACTACATTATAGGTCAAATCTTGACAAGGAAATATTGGACTTAGAACGAAACAAAATAATCCAAAAATATATGTCCGAGTACACTTCACCAATCGTCCTCGTGAAGAAAAAGGACCAAACCATCCGCTTATGCATAGATTACAGGAAAGTCAACGTAGTAACAACGACGGAGGCGGAACCGATGTACATTTGTGAAGACCTTATTTTAAATATGTCCAAATCATCTATTTTTTCTAAACTTGATTTGACGAAAGGATATTGGCACATACCATTATCTCCCTCTTCAATGCATATAACCGCATTTTATACACCATTGGGCTTATATGAATGGAGATATCTTCCTTTTGGCTTAAAAAACGCACCTGCCACATTTGTTAGATTAACTAGACTCTTATTACATGGCATCAAGGATGTACAGTCTTATATAGATGATATCTATGTCCATTCTACAGACATGACTTCTCATTTAGAAACACTCCGACAAGTCTTCAATCAAATTCTTCTTTTTGGACTAACTATCAAACCTTCCAAGGGATGAAATAGCTTATAGACAGATCGACTTCTTAGGTCATATAATTTCAGAAGGTAAACTACTCACAGATGACAGAATTGTATCAAAAATACTGAACCTTCATGTACCAACAACTAAAAAACAGTTCAGGAGTCTTTTAGGTCTCGTGAACTATTATGCCAAACTTATACCAAACTGGGCAGAAATCACATCAGTTTTTTCAAATTTGTTGACCAAAAGTCAACCAGATAAACTATGTAAGAGTATCAGTTTAGAGGATACAATTTGCAAATTGATATCTATTTTTTCCAATCCACCCATACTCAGATTACCAAACACAGATTTACCATTTATATTAACCACAGATTCAAGTGCTATCGCGATCGGAGGATGTCTAATGCAAGAATATGAAAGCGTGAAACATCCAATCAGGTATGTGAGCCGGAAGTTAAAAGCGGCGGAAACCAGGTATTCCACAGCTGAGTTGGAAGCATTAAGTTTGGTTTTCTGTGTTCTCCGACTACGTAAGTTCCTTCTTGACACCCACTTCGTTGTCTTCACAGATAATTCGCCACTGCTGGTCATTAGAGAGGGCAAGAATCACAGGGAAAAAATCACAGATTGGAAATATGGTGCCTTTTGTTACAAGATTTCGACTTCGAAATCCATCATATTAAAGGGAAAGATAACTTAAATCCTGATATTTTATAAAGATTACTCAACGCACCAGCAGATTGACATTATTTACGTTGATTAGTTGCCATATGATAAGCTGTGATATTTTATTCTGATGCATAAAATTCAGTGTACCTCTACACTTACTGTAGAACTGCAGAAATATCGACAGGCTGTTCAATACGTTAGGTATATCTATCACAAACACTAAACGTTAAATGACTCAAAATTATAGAACCACTAAGGTTGTATCATGCCACATTGGCAATTAACAGTGCAGCATAAACAATCCGAACTGTGCATATTAAGAGTTGTGAATTTATTTCATCAACCACAAAACATAACAATACTATGTGAACATTACGAACTTTGCATACGAGTGAATTTGATGGACTTCACCAACTGACGGAACAGAACATCGTACATAACCGCAACGATATATTATGACTATTACGACATGTGCGAAACAACTAAACGAAAGTGTGACACTAATGCGTTACCTATGAACTGTAACAGCATTTGAAAAACACACGGACAAAGAACGACAACACACGGATCGTCCATGGATTTAATTAGTTTAATTTGATTAGTTAAATATGTATTAAATTGTTGTATTATTATATGCATAAAATATGTGAACATGTCAATTTTTCATTTTCTATCATAATATGTCATAAACATTTTCATTCATGTTCAAAATTTTCTTCCTAAAACTATTCCAATTTAACTTATAAACCATTTTGTTACCACCAGTACAAATAGTACTTGGCGCTTTCAATATAATATATCGCCGAAGTTTTTTTCTAAGGGCAACAACATTTACCTCAACTTAATTTGTATATTTTAACAAAATACTATGTTGAATGAAAGGAGTACAAATCAGAGAGTAAATAAATTAAATGAGAGAGCGATATACTGAGCGGACAAATTGTACGCAAAAAGTATTCATTTCAATTTGTCTGCGTTTTGATGTAAAATGTAACACTTGTCTAAATTTTGTATACATGTTTAGTAGTAAATAGAATAGTATTATTCTAAGAATCACTGTTTGAATGCCCCGTTCATGCGTTACATAGATGGCGTAATTCATGATAAAGGATATTCCAACTCGTGTCGATTAGAAGTATACTACACACCACGTACACACACGTAGCACACACTTTATACATTAGGTAAAACATACACTCACAAAACTAAACACTAACAAGTAAAACAAGGTGAAAATCGCAGAGAATGCTCGCCTCAACAAATCACTGAGCACTGAAAAGATAACTACGTCAGTACTAGACAACCCAGAGAAGTATGTGAGGAACTTATCGTCGTACGTACTCAACAACATTGAAACGGAGGCCCTTGCATACGGATTAAAATTCTGCATAAAGCCCAAACACATTAACCGTGTTGAGTCGCAAGCACAATTTGAAATGTTGTTTGATCAAGTCTCCAAGTTATCACCTACTTCTGCTGAGTCAGTCGGGTGGCTGAAGGCCAAACTGTTAGATTTAGAACACCTGTATCGCACAACCCCCTCTAAACAGACATGTCCGCTGACCAACGAACACCTTACTGCCTTAAAAGCGTTAAAGGCCAACAAAACCCTTGTAATATTGAAACCTGACAAAGGGAGTGGTGCAGTACTGATGGACATATCAGACTACCAGAGAAAAATGGATGATATATTATCAGACGCATCTAAATTCAGAGTAGAGCAAACAGTCAACAAGTCGGAGGACCTGGATGCAAAAATGAGGAAAGAAATCCAGTCACTTGTGAATGCAGGACTCATCAGTGACGCCACTGCAAAAACGCTCACACCGCGTGGCTCCCAAACACCTCAGATGTACGGTCTACCCAAGCTTCACAAGCCCGGCATCCCACTAAGACCGATCCTTTCCATGGTTAACTCGGCACAACACCGAATGGCGAGATGGCTAGCTGAAATTTTAAAGCCAGTACGACAGTCCTTCGATCCAAGAACACTCAGGGATACATTCGAACTGGTGGAATTATTGGATACTATGGACATAAACAACAAACACATGGCATGCATGGATATTGCCTCTTTATTCACCAACGTTCCATTAGATGAGACCGTGAATATAATAAGCGAACGCATTAGAGACAAACAACTAAAACTAGGCATACCATCAGCTATTCTAGAGAGGCTATTAAAATTATGTACTGCCAACATACAATTCAACTTTCTAAACAAGTCATATCGCCAAATTGACGGAGTGGCCATGGGGAGCCCACTTGGACCTATTCTAGCGGACATCTTCATGGCACACTTAGAAGAAAAGAGATCCTCAGAAATCAATAACTTGGCCTTTTACCGTCGTTACGTGGACGATATACTAATTATCACCACAGACGAGCTACAAGCAACGTCGTTCCCGGCCACAATGAACGAGACACATATAAACATATCTTTATCTATGGAACACGAACACAACGAAGCGTTGCCGTTTCTAGATATCCTAATGAGACGTAGAGCA
Source organism: Cepaea hortensis (assembly GCA_963921405.1). Lineage (NCBI taxonomy): Eukaryota > Metazoa > Mollusca > Gastropoda > Stylommatophora > Helicidae > Cepaea > Cepaea hortensis. The sequence goes on from OY992884.1 coordinate 4,133,671, forward strand.
GATGGCACAATTCAAAGATCGGTGTACCGCAAAGAAACATGGACTGGCCAATATATAAATTTTCAGAGCTTCGCACCTGTCCAGTACAAACGGGGCTTAGTACGGACCCTGTTTGACCGTGCTAGGAAGATATGCACCCAGGACACACCGACAGAGGAATTTAAAACTCTGAAGAATGCCTTAAACCTGAATGGATATTCCACAGGATTTATAAAGCGCCACTGCCAACAGCCCAAACCGAAATCAGAAGTAACTACAGTCCCTAAACTCAAAGTATTCATCCAGCTAACCTTTCGAGGAGATGACGTAATGCAACGTCTGCGGGACCGGCTCACCACAGCAGTCGAGCGAACATTCTGTGCTGCAGCTCTAGTCATCAGGTACAGAAACACACCAATCCCAGTCCCAGCAGTAAAAGAACCTGTAGCTTTGTACGCCAAATCAAATTGTATTTACCAATTTACATGCAGATGCGAGGCCATCTACATAGGCAGAACTGAGCGACAGTTACATTGCAGGGTTTCGGAACATATCCCGAATTGGTTGGACAAGATACTACACACAGAAGATGGTAGCCTAGGCAGGCCGACACACCGGAAAAGTCTGGCTTCATCGGTCGGGAGACACGTGTTCGAGAGTGGTCACGTGGTTGCAAGAGACAGTGCCTTCCGTGTGTTGTTCAACACACAAAGTAGTCGATTGTTAAAGTTTGCTGAAGCTATTCTTATCAACCTTCGTAAGCCGTCCTTGTGTAAGCAGAAAGACATGTTAGTCAGTTTAAAATTACCGTGGTAGACAATCGACATTACTGTGCGAACATGTGTATATTTCAGTTTGAAGGATTTATCTAATTAATTCACGTAAGTTGTGTTATTTCTGCAGTATGTACCTGACGAGATGCAGCGAAATATGCCAGGCAATAAATCGTGCAATCTATTGTTTGTGTCTTCGTTATTCAAAATAACATACACTTTATTACAGCAAGTAAAGAGGGGGTTGTACACACTCATAGGCAAACAAGAACATAAGTAGTTACTTGGGAGAAAACAAAAGTGATTATATACATTGGGCACTATAAAACATACGGAAGTAAAAGTGTATCAAAATACACATTCAGGACAAGAATTGCTCGTGTTCTTAAATAAGCCAAGACAATTTGTCTTGATGAAACTCTCTAATACAGAGTTCATTATCCTGGTATCATATGGATACTTGAGAAGGGCGTGGTTGCAAATACAACTGTAAGCGTCAGAGATCTTCGGTCGGGTAGCAGGTTTAGGAATATGGAAGAGATTGGAGCTCTTCAGCAATCACCCTGAATTGTTGTACTGGGAAATACATGAGTTATTGGTGCAAGTATATGGATTACTAAGTTCCCATCCACGAAACTACAACCACCAACTTCATGTGATCCCATGACAGAATTAGTTCAGACTAATTAAAATATAGTAACCCACAAGAACGGCGGGGAGGAGAACCCTGTCAAGGTCTCACATAGAGTTGGTATGGACATAAAGTTAGAAGGGATTTATAGAAGGGATATAACACCACGGTGTGGCTAACACAGCACTGGGGACTTAGTATCCACCAGAATAAGTGGACAACTCTGCAGATGAGCAGAGCAGGGCACTCACTTGTCCTTACAGTCGGAAATGGCTGTCAAAGGCAGAGGTAAAAAAGACCACCATGTGAATGTGGAAGGCAAGCGGAAACCACCACATTATCTTCCCAAGACTTCATGGCAAAACATATATCAGAGTTAGTGAACGACGTTAATGGCTGTCTTAAAACATCCTCGTCTGGTAGGGACAATAATGAGCCACAGGTGACACCAGACCGTCACCCAGCTACTGATGGCAAAATCATAACTAAAATAAATAAATTTAGAGTAGGAACATGGACTCCCCCGATGGTGTTTCCACCTTGTCGTGGTGGGGGAGCTTGAGTTTCTCAATGACCCTGAGAGCTATGCCGGCGGTAGCGTAGCTACCAGCAGGGCCTCCCAAGCCGGACAGGTCAAAGGGTAGAGAACAGACAAAGAGAAACACCCTGGTCCTCCTGGTTGAGGGTTGAAGGGTGGGGTTAACATCCCCACCTTTGTAAAAAGTTTTATTTGTTACGAAACAAATACATGAGCCTCGGACTGGCAAAGTGAACAAAAGAGATTGGAAATATTGACTCAATTAAAGGAAAAAGCCCAACAGATGGGGCTGGTTATCAACCAAGATAAGACAGAATATATGGTAATTTCAAGAGACGGAATGGCTAAAAACTCTGGCCACATACAAATAGATAATATGACCATTAAAAGAACGGAAACATACAAATACCTGGGTACAATCTTCAACTGCTCCAACATCATCAGGGAAGAAATACAAACTAGAATCAACTCTGGAAATAAGATATACTATGCACTACAACATCTACTAAAATCAAAGGCGCTATCTCGTACCACCAAAATCACAATATACAAAACACTGATCAGACCAGTTGTGCTGTATGGCTCTGAAACCTGGAGTACAACGAAAGGAGACGAAGCCTTGTTACAAACCTTTGAGAACAAAATTTTAAGACGCATCTTTGGACCCATTAGGGATACACAAAGTGGAGAGTGGAAAAGAAAAAGTAACAAAGACATTTATAATCTGTTTAAGTCCCCGCTAATCACTGGTATCATGAAGGCTAATAGACTGCAATGGCTGGGGCATATAGAAAGAATGGAAGATAATAGGGAAACAAAACGCGCTTACACTCAGGAAATAAATGACCGTAGACCCCGAGGTAGACCAAGAAGACGGTGGAGAGATAATACATGTACAGACCTACAAGCACTTTGAATCAACGACTGGCAAGAGAAGGTCCACCAGAGAGACGAATGGAGACGGATTGTATTTGCAGCAAAGAACCTCAATGGCTCGGAAAGCTGAAGAAGAAGAAGAAGAAGAAGAAGAAGAAGAAGAAGAAGAAGAAGAAGAAGAAGAAGAAGAAGAAGAAGAAGAAGAAGAAGAAGAAGAAGAAGAAGAAGAAGAAGAAGAAGAAGAAGAAGAAGAAGAAGAAGAAGAAGAAGAAGAAGAAGAAGAAGAAGAAGAAGAAGAAGAAGAAGAAGAAGAAGAAGAAGAAGAAGAAGAAGAAGAAGAAGAAGAAGAAGAAGAAGAAGAAGAAGAAGAAGAAGAAGAAGAAGAAGAAGAAGAAGAAGAAGAAGAAGAAGAAGAAGAAGAAGAAGAAGAAGAAGAAGAAGAAGAAGAAGAAGAAGAAGAAGAAGAAGAAGAAGAAGAAGAAGAAGAAGAAGAAGAAGAAGAAGAAGAAGAAGAAGAAGAAGAAGAAGAAGAAGAAGAAGAAGAAGAAGAAGAAGAAGAAGAAGAAGAAGAAGAAGAAGAAGAAGAAGAAGAAGAAGAAGAAGAAGAAGAAGAAGAAGAAGAAGAAGAAGAAGAAGAAGAAGAAGAAGGAACATGGAATGTTAGGACATTAAATGAGCTAGGAAAGTTGACCAATGTTCTAAGAGAGATGGATAGCATGAAAAATGAATATACTAGGCGTTAGTGAGATGAGATGGAAGGGATCGGGCAAAATTATAGCTGCCAATCACACAATAATTTATTCTGGAGGGGATACACATGAAAAAGGTGTAGGAATAATATTAGACGAAAAAACAGCCAAGTCAATAAATGGATACTGGTGTATTTCAGATAGAGTAGTTATGGTGAACAACTAGGGTTAGAATTAAATTGTAAAAAGACACAGATTATGGTCGTCACTAGGAAGGACGAAATACCACAATGTAATATACAAGTAAATGGGAATATTCTTCAACAAGTGAGCAGGTACAATTATCTCGGAACAGTAATAACATCTGATGGGAGATGCCTTGAAGAGATTAGAACAAGAATCGCCATGGCAAAAGTAGCCTTTAGCAAGATGAAAAACATATTGACCAATAAAAAGATGTCAATTGAAACGAGAAAGAGAGTGTTGAGATGCTACATTGAGCCTGTACTTTTGTATGGATGTGAAGCGTGGACAATGAGCAGTCAGGCTGAAAAACATCTGATGGCTGTAGAGATGTGGTTTCTGAGGAAAATGCAAAGAATACCATGGACAGCCAGAAAGACCAATGAACAAGTCCTTCAAGAAACAAATGAAGATCGTAAATTGATTAGAGAAATTAGACGTAGACAGTCAAAATTTTTTGGACATGTTATGAGAAGAAATGGATTGGAGAATTTGGTGACAACTGGTAAGATCGAGGGGAACAGACCAAGGGGAAGACCTAGAAGCAAGTACCTGGATGGCTTGGCCTTGTGGCATAGTCGAGACAGAAACACGGAGCTGATCCACGACTCTGGTGATCGGGTGAGATGGCAGAACATGACCGCCCACGCTTACCGGCATGGCACATGATGGATGGATGGAGTTATGGTAAAAATCAAAGGCAAACCAATAGATATAAATATTATACAGGTATATGCACCAACAACAAGCAGTAGTGATGAAGAAATACAACACTTTTACGACGAAATAGAAATGGTGATGGCTCAAATTGGATCACAAGAAATAAAAATAATACTTGGTGATTTTAATGCAAAAGTAGAAAAGGGGAAAATGGAGGCTGTAGTGGGGAATTATGGTTTAGGTACAAAAAATGAAAGAGGGGAAAAGCTAATTGAATGGGCAAATATCAATGATATGTTAATTGGAAACACATGGTTTAAACACCATAAAAGACGACTGTACACATGGAAAAGCCCTGATAAGAAAATACGCAACCAAATTGACTACATACTAATTAATGAAAGATATAGAAATGCTTTAGTTAATGTAAAGACAATGCCTGGTGCTGACTGTAATAGTGATCTTGTACCACTATGTGGACAAATAAAAGTAAGATTAAAGAGAGGGGAAAAAATGGTTAAGAACATGAGACTTAATAAAGAGCTTCTGAAAATAGATAAAGAACTGTAAGAACAATACAGAGTGACTGTGAAAAATAGGTACAATTCGATAGCTAAAATACAGAATATAAATGAACAATTGGAAATGTTGAGGGACTCCATTCATCAAACTAGCAAAGAAGTATTACCGGAGAGAGGCAAAATAGCTAAGAAAAAATGGATGAATGAAGAAATCTTAAAACTGATGGACAAAAGAAAACAGAGTAAAAATGACAAACAAGAATACGCTAAGATAAATAAGGAAATACAAGATAAATGTGGGAAGGCTAAAGAAAGTTTGTTAAACGAGCAATGCAAAAAAAATTGAATTAAATTCCATTAAAGATACAAAAAAATATGTACAGACAAATCAGTGAGCTTACAGGAAGA